>JANAVB010008643.1:0-166007 GCA_029216955.1 Iris pallida | reverse complement strand
GATTATGACCTTGACTATAATTGATCATGCGTTCTTAGTTGGAACTAAGAGACTGGCTCGTCTTATTGAATGAAAATGAGACACTTCATATTAATTATGACTATTGTAATCGTTGGCCGATCCTATTGGCATAAGGCATATGCAGGCTTCAATTTATTTATTTCTCTACAAAGCAGCATGTGTACTTTATGGTCAAGGCATGATATTTTGTGGTTAGTTTTGAGTGTTGCATTACGCTATGTAGGACCTACATCTAACCGCACGGGTAACGTTTGTAGAGATGTGCATATCGTACCCGTACGAAAGTACTTATTCTGAATGACCATAATCCACGGTATGTGATTCACTCAACATAGAGGCTATTAAGTTAAATGAAATAATGATTGCATGGAGAGAACGGATTCCCGAGTTCTTACATGGCAGCCCTCTTTGGGATATTAAGTATCCGACAGGCCGACTGGTTCCCACAGATACTGCAAACCTGCCACACGGGCAGGAGTGGTATCTGCTTATATTATTTATTGTACATTGAATATTAACGACGGACGTCCCGCTGGGACTCGTCTAAATACATGATTGGCGCAATTGATTGATTGGGTAAACTAGCCTTGTTTGTGCATAGTAGAACTGAGGATCCTTTATCGCATAGTTTCAAGACAACTTGGAACTCACAGTAGCAAGTCGTAGTAGTTGCATGGCCTTTAAATTGATTTGTTTGTGTAATGTATCTACTCTGTTAACTACTGAGATGATCAGAATGTCAGGGCATGACGGGCCAACTTCTGTCCGTTTGGTTGGGAGGTTGGTTCGAAGTGTCGTGATGTTATGGCGAATTCCAGTAGCAAGCAGAGATCTATTATATTCTCTTAGTTACTGGTTTAAATTCTTCATATCGTGCTTCTTGCGGTACTTGCTATTAGAGGTCTAACCTCTCTGGTTTTGCATGGCCAGATCTAGAGCCGGTTCCCGAGGACTCAGCTTACTTCCACCTCCAAGATGGTCAATAAGAGGTGATCGCAGGAGGACTCGAGTGGGTTCCTTACTTCCCCGCTCGGATTGTCTTGTACTTACTTTTACATATTGTAATTAAGTCAGACTGCAGCTGATAACAATTGTGTATACCTTGCTTCGTCATCTGGCTATGTTTTGTAAAGCCAGATATCAAGAACATTTTGACTGAGCGTTTGGGATGCCTTACTGCTTTATCTTAAATGTTCTTTATTTCTGCTTCGTGTTTGAATGATTGAGACAATAGATGTGAAGTGACCATAGTATGACTTTCATGTAGTATGCACCCCCTCGTCTTATTAGACAGCATTGATCGTATTATACGGTATTCCTCTACCCGTAATACGTAGCTGGCTGAGTCATTCCCCGCTCTCCAGTATTCTGGTTCTGGGGCGTGACACATATTGTCTACAGGGTACGAGATATAGCTCGGACTATATTAAGGCATGGAGCTTCTTGGCGACTCGATGTGTGCGACTGCGTTGAAGTTTTCTTTTGTATAAGGGACATAATGTATGGACATCATCTATTGTATAAGTCTCGAGTTGTATGCCTTACGGCATGAATTATTGTATCGAAAAAAAGAGAGTATGCGTGCTTGTAATCCTACTGCAATATCAATAAAGATTATTTTATTTAGTTACATCTTGTGTTGATTCAACTTTTCTGCTTGGTAATTCTTTTTCAAGGACGCTACAACTTAGTTGTTAAATCAACCGTTTTGGTATTCGTCTTTTACAAGTGCAAATTAGACTTATACGGCATCACACTCGGTGACGATTTTCGATCATATGGAATTGGGATGTGGTATACATGATCCATGAGTGCTAGTCTTGTTCGTTCATTTGGTCGATAATTAACTAAACAATGTACAACAGAAGACTGCTTCGATTCAAAGGTTACTTGAAAACAAGATTGCTACATCACAAGAAGACAGCTAGCATCATTGTTTACTTTTTATTTTACTATGTATTTTATCTTTATTTGAGTATAGGATTTAGGTGAGTCGTGTCGCACTTCGAGATATTTAGATGCACTCAAAGTTCACTTAAAAATAACCTACTTAACCCGAATTCTATCCTAACTCAAACCCATTTCCAAAATTGGCTACAAACCAAACCAGAAACTTTCTGGAATTTGGCAAACTGAACTCGAATCGAGTTCTGGCCGAACTGTAGCCGAATTCGGGTTCCCAAAACAGAAACCCTAGTCAAAGTCCTTTCCTGATGACTCGGCTTGTAACGGTCAATTTTTTAACATTTTATAATCAAACTTCGTCCGAACTCGGTCTCACGAAACCCTATAAATAGATAAGCTTTCCATCATACTCATCACCCATTCATTCTTTCATCTTCTTCTCTATTGAGCTATAAACCTCCCTCATCTACTCAAACAAATTCCTTTGCTATAAAGTGTTGAACTGTGAGCCGACTAGAAGTTGTTTCAAGAGTTGTACAAACTTGGAAAAGTCCTAAGTCAGCTTTTATTTTAAAAGCTTGAAGTTGAAGTTGTCGTGCCCTCGGATCAAAGCATAATTTTGTATGAAGTTGCAAGCCTTCTGTCACGGTACAATCCTAAAATATACGAGAGCATGCCACGTAGCAATAGCTAGCTACGCATTCAACCAGACTCTTGTCCGACTCGAATACGTATAAGATTTCCAAATGAGGTAAACATATAAGTATCCAATATATCATCCAAAATACTATGAAGTATAAAGAAATAACTATGGATGAATGACAAGAAGGCATCAACTAACGAGACCGAAAAATCCTGAATTAGAAGTAACTCCCAATAAGACTATGTAAAATCTCAGTAATAACCTAGAAGAAAACCATATCCTCAAAGGGATATAGCAAGATACATAGTATACTGTCACGCCCCAGAACCAGAATACTGGAGAGCGGGGGAGACATAGCCAGCTACGTATATGAAATGGATTCCATCTCGCTATACGGTCACGGCTGTCTAGATACATGAGGGTTTAACTACAAGCCAGCAGTCTCTTAAGGTCATGAACAAGCCTATTGTCTCAATCAAAAACAAGTAAGTAAAAGTTACAAGAGGTATGATCATTAAATATACAATAGTAAGGCATCCCAAACATTACATATTCAGCTGATCATGAAGCTAGTCGTTACAAAATGTCAGGACTAGCTAGAGTTTAGTCATACATGATCAACCCTAGGATCTGTCAATCATGTTACAGCCCGTAGGCAGACAGTAAGTAAGTGCAATCGAGCTAAACAGGTGCTCGTCGGCTAAACGCCTCAAAAGAATATGTTTACAATAAAGTGGGAGATCAAAAATAAACCCACTCGTTGCCAGGGTTCCGTCTAGTGGCCACCATCTGGCTGGAAGGTCGGTAGATCCTCTGGAGCTGCTCCGAAATCTGGCCACACAAAACCAGTTGGGTCAGACCCCAGAAAGAGCAAGTGCCACAAGAGAGCTTCACTTAGAAACTAAAACCAGCAATTAGCACAAAATAATAATCCAATAATAATTAAGACAGAAGTTTAAGAAAAGCATAACAGGGTGTTATACGATGAAATAACCATGGGACTATTCAGATAGCCAGGTTACAACCCGTAAACCAAACGAGGACCGGGGTTGTAACCCTTCGTCTGAACAGAACTTGGATTCTCACCATTTATCGGTAAAATAAATACAGGCATTCCGGTCATGTAGCAATCTGGAACAGGATCAGGGCAAGGCTAGACAGGTTTAGACTCCATCCAATCATTTCACGGCCAAGCAAGAATTACGGCTTGATACTTTAACTAACTAGGGTTGTCACAAGCTTAATTACTAACAAGATGCAGTGAGATTATTCCACAGCCACAAGTCCTGCAGACCATCCAGGTTACCCGGGTTAAAGATTAAGGTTGAATTCAGGTGGTACATCGTCCAGAAAATGCATGTACCTTTAGGTAGCTTGAAGGGGTGCAACACATGACAGTGTGCTGGAAATGTGCCCTACTCGACGGCAGGCTACAGATCCCAAGGCGCGCCCAGGTAACGGGATTGCCTGTAGCTGGGAAATCTCTTCATGACTACTGTGTAATTCTAGTTAAACCTTAGTCTATTTTAGTAGGTACTCCTGACCGTGGTACTCAGGAGTCCCATCCTAGACATGATGTAAGACAGGACTGGTTTATTTGTACAAGCACAATCGTCTACGGTGTCCAGGTAATTCATTCTTGTCAGGTCATGTATGTCAGGTAGCCGTCGCAACAGCTGTTCAAAATAAATCATGTCAGGTACTTGTCAGGAGTGCGCCACGACGGGCCACTATCATGTCATGTTCAATTATCATTCCAAACATATTAAGTGAATTCGTGATTATCAAGTTCATGACAAAAGGCGTAAGGATATAAATGGACATAAAATATCTAATAAAATATCAATACACAGGGCTATAGGAGAGCCATGCGGCTAAGGCATATGCGGCCAGGAATGATCTCATGCGGCTGGAAGAGAACAGCCCATGCGGCTGAATAGGGTCAGGCACATACGGCTAAAAGGGAGAGGCTTATGCGGTCAAAGGGGTATCAGTCATATGCGGCTCGAGATCCAGTCAGTCATGCGGCTGAGAAAGGCAAGACATATGCGGTCAGGAGGATAGGGAACTCATGCGGCTGGCGGGGGATGGGTCTATGCGGCTGGCTGACCAATCATGTACATGCGGCCGGGGAGAAGCAACCCATGCGGCTGCGGGGAGCAATGACTATGCGGTCAAGGGAAACAAATCCATGCGGCTGGGAGACTGCGGTCTATACGGCTCGCGAGTGTTGAGTTCATGCGGCTCGGGGTTGCTGGAAATCCATACGGCCAGGAAGGACTGGGCCTCAGTCATGCGGTTAAGTAAGAAGGACTTCATGCGGCTAGAAGGAATACTTGCCGCATGAACTTGTCACGCGGTCAAGTCAAGGCAATAGTGCATGCGGTTGGAACTGACTTGCCGCATGAATGTTCATGCGGTCAAGTGCTACCATGCGGCTCGGGACTGTGCTTCTTCTCCAAATTTCTGAGAAGAAGTACACCATAAGCCATGACTTCCAAGCTGCATAACTCTATCATCCGGAGCCCAAATCCGAACTTCTATAGGTCAAATGGGGTAGAACGAAATACTCTACAACATAGAACCATTGAAACTCAGAAATAACAAGATTAAATAGATCAAAACCCAAGAATTCTAAAAGTAAAGTAAACTTAGATCTACAAGAATCTAGCCATGGAAAGTGAAAATGCCAAGTTCTAAAGTAAGTTAGAATGCTGTAAGAAAGAGAATGAAGTAATAGAATTTAAGTTCCTCCATGAAGCAAGTTGTACTTGCCTAGACCTCTCTCCCTCTCTCCCTCTCCTGGTAGGTGAAGAATTAATGGAAGAAGAAGAAGAGATTAATGAAGAGAGAGAAAGAGAATGGGTTAATAAATGGTAGTGGTGGTGGTAGGTAGGTAGGGGTTCACCCTTGGTTCATAATGAACCAATAACAAATCCCAAACCGAACCAAGCCAACCCGAACCCAGAATAACCAAGCCATGAAGGAAGAGCTAAGCAAGGAATCATGCAATACAAGATAAAATACGTACACGTATTCCAAAAATACGTAATACAAACACAGACATTACATATACATGCCAAAATAAAATATAGTTATAACATATAAGAAGTAAACAATGAATCCAAACAAAAAAATACTAACCAGTCTAAGAGAGGATATAACAGTAAACAGGATCCTCCTTAAACAAATGTACACATGTATAATGTATTTGCACATCGTAGCCCAAACTAGTAATTGTCCTCCCCTCCCAATGTTATTATTCGTCTTGCATCCACGACACGTCCAGTCAGTCTTCTAATGATAGGTCCAATCAATTTTATGTAAGGTTACCTAGCATGCAATACAACACTCATCTGTGTATCTTACCCCTTGTGTCAATAGAACTAATCATAAGCTAGTGTAACCAGGAACATGTTTAATCATGACAGTATACATGCAATAAACAAGAAAGCATGTAACATTATAACCAGGTTCACTAACTGATATAAAGTAAGCATGTAAATACTATAATCAAGTAGGTAAGGTATACTTGCCTGAGGTTCGTCCAATCTGAGCTGAGAATGCGGTATCAATAGTCGTGTCCAAGCCTAGGCATAAGCTAACACCAATATGTCTAAAAAATCTACCAAATCCAAAACAAACAACTAAGAATCACAGCAACACAAATGTAAGTAAACAAATCCTTATTTAGAGTTTACTTATGAAAATAATTTTATTTGGAAAAATAATATTTTATAATCTTATATGGCCTAAAATAGTAATACATCTATTTTAACATTAATTGTAAGACCTTTGAAATTTAATATTAGGGTTAGTTGGCAATTAGGGTTTGATTTGAATTAAATTTAGATATTTTATTAGTCGATAATTTTTACTTTCTTTTATGGCCGTTAGATACACCCTTTACCATAGTTTTGATAGTATGACTAGATTAGCTATTTTCTTCAATCCAGCTTCACCTGTACGACCTAGACAAGTCCACCTACACTCGTGACCTTCATGTCCCACTCAAACACATCTCCTATGCTCTATTTTAATTGCACAATATTAATGCCAAAAACCTAATTTCGATTCTAAATTGTAATACACCTGGTGATCATTCTGATTGAATTTAGAGTCACAATTTCGGGTCGATTTCTTCGACCAACTTTATGGCCATGACCTACATTAAGACTATGAATCTCATGACCGTTGTCTCCTATTAAATTTATTCCTCATGTGCTACCTACACACATTAATCACTATCGACCATTTTCGGGTCATTCGGACCAACCTAACCCAATTTAGACCGTACTGAAACCTAACCTTACTATTGTGTAAGGAACTAACCTAAGTGAATTAGACTAGGTTAGCCTATCCAAATTAAGCCCAGACTAAGCTTGTGGTAGCCATGCGTGAGAAAAAGCGAAAGGGTGGAAGTGAATGGAGAGGGAAGTTATAACTCTCAAACCCTTTCATCTTTCCAATTACTCTCCATCATAGCCACTAAAATCCAATAACTCCCATTTTTCTCTAATCCCAACCATCCACCCATTCCCCTACCTCTCCTCCATCTGCTAGCTCTTTCACAAAGCCCTCAAATCAGTCCAAGAACACCTAAAATCGAGATCAAAGCAGTCCCTATTAGAACAGTCCCCGTTCGGCGCACTATTGCTTGTATCTGCTGCCTAGGGACTTCCAGGCATCCTACGACCCTTCGAGAGGATTCGATGGAAATCTAAGAACACCTCTATCCTTCCAAGAAGTTTTATAGCCTTGCAAAGTTGTTCAAGACCTGAAACAGGCCCTACAAATAACACCAACCAGCAGCATGTACGGTTAAATCCACCAGGTAAACCCATGACTTTCAACCCTTGTGCACTTTTAAATAGCTACCAAACTACCTCTACGACACCTCTAACACTTACCTCTACCTCTCTCCTACTTCTCTAGTAGCCACACTCTCTAGGATGACCCCGACAGTCTGTGAAAGCATTACGTGAAGATTGGTCAAGACTAAACTCATTTTGGTGCGCCGTTGTCCTCACTCTTGTGATGCTCTACGACAGCCCCTATCCACTTGGTAAGGTACCTAACAGTCTCCTTGAACCCTATTCATGTTGTATATTATGCTATTTAGATTTTATACATATTTAGGTACAGATCTTTGCATATCTATCCACTAACAATTAGAAGACACCGAATTAAGCAATAGGCTAGTTTGTGTGCACCAAATTATATTATTATTTCTTGATGAATAAAACCCAAGTAGCCATGTCTTACAAAATGTTAAAACGCCACTTTCGGTTTAATTTTAGAAGTTAAAAGTTGAATTCAGTTGTTCATGATTATTAAATCGATTGGTTAAATGACAATGTGAATGGAACATAGATTAAATCAATTGGCTCGATGTCGTCACTCTCCTTCTATACCTCCATTGTTACAGTAGCATGAGCTATGTACTGTACTATGACTTGGTAGTTGCCGTTTATCAATCAAGCTGATTTTGGTGTATTATAATATATATATATATATATATATATATATATATATAATATATATAGAGAGAGAGAGAGAGAGAGAGAGAGAATAAGGGAGGTAGGGTGCCACCTCACGGGAGGGTGTCTATGTCATCCCCATGCTATCATCATGCACATGGGTGCATGATGATAGCATGTGGGGGGTGACAAGTAGACACCCTCCATAGGGTGGCACCTACCTCCCTCATCCTATATATATATATATATATATATATATATATATATATATATATATATATATATATATATATATATTCTAGCTTCTGCCCCTGGTTCCCCCTCCCTTTCCTCCATGGCGGCCCTTTCCTCCATGGCGGCGGAGGCATTGGCTGCCGTGGGTCTTTCCAACAACCCTTCCCCCGTCCCCCCTTTCTTTCAACCCTTCCCTCTATTTCCTCCCTACCAATTGGATGCACCACTTCAAAGCCCAACCCCTCCCCGCCATTCCTCACCACTCCATTTCCTCCACCCCTACCCCCTTTGCTCGGCGGAGGAGTCCATTTCACCTGCTACCCCCTCACATCTTGCCAACACTCTTCCCCCTCTCATTCCACCCATACCCAGCTTCCCGCCCCATCGACGGCGCTGTCAAAAGCCTTGCCGGCCAGAAGAATGCGATCTCCTTCGTGGCAGTGGTGGAAGGGCAATCCAAGCCTTCCCCTTGCCCCCCTGCCTTCCCCTACTTCACCCATTCCCAGCCCTCTTGCTAACATCAGAGCCCTATTCTCGCGTATGGGCTTTCTGGCAAAGTGTCGATTGGAGTGGTCGACGCTAAGCATCTGCTCATTAGGCCGAGTCTGGCTTTCGATTTTTTCGTTTGCGCTTCCAACAGTCCTGGCACGTTATGGGGGCGGAGATGCGGGTGTTCAAATGTACCCTTTCGTTCAATCCCATATCTGAATCCCCTTAGCGGCAGTCTGGATTTTCCTACCAACGCTCCCGCTCTTCCTATTCGCCGAGTCAGCTATCTTCGCCATTGCTAGTGCTTTAGGCACCGTTCTGATGGTTGACAGGGCTACGACGAACTTCTCCAAGCCTAGCAGAGCGAGGGTGTGTGTGGAGATGGCTGTGAGTCCCCCCCACCCCCCCCCCCCCGGCATTCGTATAGCTCGGCCCGATGGAGGTAGCTATTGGCAGGTTGTCGAGTATGAGGATTTCCCCTTATGCGATATTTGCTCCCATTTGGGCCATTCCAGAGGCTCCTGCAGGTTCTCCTCGGTTACAACATTACCCACCCAGGACGGTTGCCCGATCTCTGGTACGGATCAAGTGGAGAGGCTAGGAGTAGCTGGCAGTGATTTCATCGTGGTCTCTAGAAGAAAGTGGGGGCAAGAAGCATGTTGGCACTAGTTCACAGGGGGAACAGGGGGTCCTACTGGACAAGCACGACAATCAAAGCATGTTGTCACCAGTTCACAAAGGAACATGGGGTCCTACTGTACAAGCACGACAATTCAGTCGTTAGCCAGGAGAAGTATCAGGAGACCTCTAAGGAGCTAGCTTCAGCGCCAACTAACATCAATGCTCACCCACAGTATTCGAAGGAGAAGGTCTCGAATCTATCACTGGTCGCCATACCGGTTTCGGTGGAGGAAGAGTTAGAGATCGACCTAGAGAAGTCAGAGGAGGTTGTTGCATAGTCTCCAAGGGGCAGAGGGCGGCAGAGGCGCTCAGGAACATTGACCACGAGGCCGTTGCTAGATTACAGCAAGCCCTCGACGCAGGGTTCTTTCTGGACCACAATAACCAATTTGGCAAATTAGCAAAATAGAAGGACATGAGTATATCCATCCGGATGAACTACAAAATGGTGATAAGAGGGCGGTGGAACCCCCAAACCCACCCCCCCACCCCCCCCCCCCCCCCCCCCCCCCCCCCCCCCCCCCCCCCCCCCAAACCAGCCCGCTATTCCTGATCTTCGCCATAATGGAAAAAAAAGGTAAAACAAAACAAAGGATCGAACCCCCTATGTGCACCATGTCAGCTTCTAAACTAGCCACCCCATCCACCTCTTGATGCTCAACATTATAGCGTAGAATGTCCGGGGGATAGCTAGCAAACTGACTATGCGAAGAAACAGAGCGTTATGTAAATTGCACAATATCTTGATTCTTATCCTCATTGAACCTAAGATTCCTGTCAGGAAATTGAAACACACTCATCTGCAACTTGGCTTCTCCTGGATTTACCGGCAACAAAGACATTTGGACATTACACATATCGCATGTTAGGTACAGCTTGATTGAAGATAATGAGCAAGCCCTGAGTTATGGGTGGAGCATCATATCTTCATGATGAGGGCGATTCTCACTGTGGTGCCCGACAGCTGCTGCTCGTTATCTCGCAGTGCTCTTTGGAAGATTTATGGCACTTCTAGCTGAATCGCACTGAACACCTTGGGACATAGGAAGTTTTATGGCTAGGGAATTTGGAAGAGTAAGCCTTAGAGTATATAATGCTTAGAAGATTGAAAGCTTAAGAGTGAGAGATGATTTGAAATGAGAGAAATCAAGCTCTATTTATACTAGTTAGGGGAGGAAGAGTTCGGCCGGAATTCTGACCCAAATATTCAAAAAGTCGAATGTTGGACAGCTCGTAGCAAGGTGGCCCTAAAAAATTAAGTTGCTGATTTCAAGGAGACAAAGTTCGGCCCGAGTTCTATCTGCCTCAGACCAGAAGTCGTATATTGGTGAGAGTGGTTTGGTTTGGTTCAGAAATTGGTTTGTTTGTATGGTGGAGCTTGGATAAATATGTCTAGGGATTGAGATGACACAGTGCGACTCAACGTACACAGTTTTCTAGACACAATAAATTGAAAATTACAGACTGAGAACAAATACATTTACAATGCAATGTAACAGCTTGTAGACGATGTCTGTCTTGAACTTGATGCGTTGTATTGGGTCATAGATGATGTTCTGTCTTAGACTTGATGTGTCGCATTGGATCATATCAGATATTAGTTTTTAATTATCTAAATCAGGTTGACTGTGACCCAGTTTGGGTCAACAACCTCCCCCATTTTGATAATTAGCAAAATAATATTTGTATGTCTCAATATTCATATCTAGACACATGTTGAAGGAGAGAAGAGCTTTTGTACGTATGAAGTAGCTCCCCCGCAAATGAATATTTCCATCCTAAAGGATTTATCCAAGAACAACAGACAGATACAATGCATATACAATATCACATCAAATATCACATAGTATGTTATTTTTCTTCCCCTTTGTCATTTAGCAAAATAGTACATAGCTCCCCCGTAAAGGGATATTAAAATAGACAAAGTGAAATATCAAACACACAACATAACCATAACCAACCTTAATATTGAAACTAACAGTCTGATAATCCAGCAGGTGAAACTTGCATACATAAACTACATAGTGCATGAAATGAAACTAAAAAGCAGAGACATAACTAGAGTGCATCAGCCGCATCATAAAGTAGTAGCCCATAGCCATCATGGAGCAGATAGTCTAAAATTGGAAAATAGTGAATTTTATTGGCCATAAAATAAGTAAAGCATGGGACAGACTTGTGAATCATTATTCAGTATATGTGAATCGTCTCAAGTTAGCTGTATAAGGGGCTGGTTCCTAGCTAGCGGTAGTCCGAAGACACTTGGCACCGTGTCGCTTATGCTTTTACGCCTGGTTGACAGAAGGACCCTTTCATCTTGTACCCAAAATAATGCAACATATGCGGATTTTGAGTTAACAAGTTTTTGTGCAGGTTAGACTTATTGTATGGCATTTTCATCCAAGATTCCCAATTCTCGACGAAGAAAGTTGAAACGCTCTCCGACAAGTGGTTTAGTGAAAAAGTCTGCTAGCTGAAGATCAGTTAGGGTTTAAATGAGTCAACGAAATAGATACGAGAACTCATACAAATATTCATCATTATCTCGTCGATATCATACAAGATTTCTTGTACCAAAGGGATACAATTATGTGTTGAGCTCAGGTTTTATCACGTCATATTTCTTAGAGAATACGAAGTCCTAAAGTAGTTCTACATGCTAACTACAGTTTTGACACACTAACTCACAAAGATCTAAAAACCAATAAGATACATATTTTCAATATGGTCCAATTAATTTCATATATTTTTGAATGATCATATATAATAATAAAATTAAAATAAGGTATATAAAATGTAGTGTATTACAATTGGGGACCATTATGGAAGCTAGCAAGCTCAAGCACAGGGCTTCAATCCTAGGCCTCATCATATATATTACCAAAAGCCTTCAAGTCTTCTTTTAAAGTTGAGCAACGAGTTCAATATATTGATGAATTTAGTCTAATAATAACCTGCTCAGTGTACATAAGGGAAGGTGTCACGACCCGCACCCGGTATAGGGGCACGAGAAGTGGGTACGTCCAGCCTACGCCGCAGTGTCGGCGGTAGTAAGCTGTCCTAGGTTGCTAACTAAATCTCATGCAGTGAATATAAAAAGTACTTGTCCAAATATCAGCTCTGAATGAAGGGCAAGTAAAGGGTATGATCTACTCAAACACAGTCTAAACACGAAAAGATAACACAGAAGTTATACCTAAGGAATTAAAGACAACAACAACTAACTACTAAAATAATACACCAATATCTCAAACTAACTTAATACAGACTCAATATCTTAACTTTAATACAACAAGCCAAAACATGAAAGCTAAAGTAGTCTACTAGCTAATCTCCTGAATCACTCCTGAGAGTCGGAACCAAAGGTAGCTAATCCCTCGCCAGGTCCATGGGAAGTAGGGCAGGTGTCCACAGGATTATCATCTGTAATATTTTCAACAGGTCCAATCAGGACGGGAACGAGTACAACTCATCTAGAAAAATCCAAGTAAATGACAAAGAACTATAAAGCAGTTATAGACAGTTTTATTGATGAACATGGCAGTTTTATACAGGTAATGATGGCATAGAGAGGCAGTAAGATACAAGAAAAGAAAGGTAACTAAAACAGGAGAAGAATCATGGCATTGAAGACTGTAATAAAAGCTAACTGAACTAGAATAATATGTACGAGTCCAGACAGTATGATATAAGTCTAAAGTAATCCCAGTGTGAGTACAGTCCATATAATCCGATACCAGATGATTTCCAGTACAAGATGAGTCCAACAGTGATCAATGAATCTAGGGTGAGTCCAACTATGATCTAACAGTGTGTTTTAAAATACCGAGGTCGATATGTAAACGGCTGTAGGTATCAGGCATATCTCTTACGGATCAGGTAAGAGATGGCTATGCTTCCAGTAGATTCTAGTTGGAGATTTCAGATTTGGGGTATGTCTACATGTCTTACTCAATATTTCCCCGCTCAGCAAGTGAATCCAAAATTGACAAAAGAATCGAGATGAGTCTGGCCAATACGTGATGATTCCAGAAATGATTCCAATGACTCCAGTAATAGAGGCCAGCAAGTAAGGTATGTGTCGATACATGAATCCAGAAATATCCATACGTGTTGATACAGAGAATCACAAAGAACTAACTAGAACTGAAATACAGTAATCGACAAATAAATGAGAGAACTATCAGAGAATGTACTCGCCTGATACTCTGAAAAGAGTAATGTAATATCAGATGTATGTACCAGGGTCACAATGTCCTAAAATAGAGCAATACAGTTATGACATGTCCAAAATGAAGGTAAATGAAATCTACGATACAATCTATATGAATTCTAAGCCAATCTAGGTCAAAGTCAAACTTGGTCAACACTACAGTCAAACTAAGTCAAATTAAGTCATACTAGGTCACAAGAAGTTAAACTAAGTCATATAAGATCAAACAAGGTTAAACAAGTCTAATCTAGGTTAAAGTCAACTCTTGGTCAAATATTCTAGCCAAACTAGTCAAGTTATCTAGGGTTTAGTCAATAATGGTCAGATTAGTCAATACTAGTCAACATGGTCAAAGTCTAGGTCAATCTTAGACTAACTAAGGTTTTGGTAAATCACAGACTAGTCAATAAGGTAATTAGGTCAATGGTCAACTCTAACTCAAACTCTATAAGGCTAACTCAATCAACCATAGGCTAACATGTCTTAGGATACCTAAGATACTATACCACAATGTTAAGGTATAACCAATCTCCTATACAAAGTATATCACACAAAATATATATAGCACAATACCAACCTTAATCCTGTAATCAAGCTAATCCCATACTCCAACTCAAGTCATGACTCAACTCTAAGTATCTCACTTAACCCCATACATATCTTCATCTATATAGGATTACCCTCATAATCTATATGGTTAACCTAATCATCTAGTTAGGGTTTAGTCAAATAGTCCTTCTATGTTCATCCAAGTCATTTCTAGGTCAATTAGGTCATGGTTTGACCTATAGTTGACTTTGGTCAACAATGGTCAACAAGGGTCAACTTGCTAGTTAAACTAGGTCTACTAGCCTATTGGTCAACTCCAAACTCACTAACCATAGACCATAGGCTAGTAACTAGGTTCCACAGGCTAATACCATATAGGTATCTACCTTATACAATATATATATATATGACTTACATATATATATATATATATATATATATATATATATATATATATATATATATATATATATATATATATATATATATATATATATATATATATACACAATATACTACTTAGGCCTATAGGCTATGTGTCATAGGTTTCTATATAAACCTATATCTAGAAGGTCATTTATATATATACACATATATAAATATAGCTAACATATATACATATATACATTTTCATACATATATATATATATATATATATATATATATATATATATATATATATATATATATATATATATATATTTATTATTTTTTTTTTTTATATATATATATAAGCCCATAAATGTATACCCTCAACTATATATATACCAATATATATAGTTGTATATAATATAACATATATATATATATATATATATATATATATATATATATATATATATATATATATATATATATATATATATATATATATAACATATATATATATAGAGGGAAATAGAGAGAGATGTGAGAGAGAGTGAAAGAGAGAGAGAGGGATAGAGAACTGAAACTGAACAGTGGGGGGGGGGGGTGTTCCAGTTTTCTGGAACCAGAAAACTAACACACACACACCACACAGAAAACACACACACACCCATATATATACATATATGTATATATATATGTACATACATGTATATACCCCTAAATTCCACCTACGTACACACAAATACATACACTATGTATATACCCTACATACACAGATATTTATACTAAGAAATAACATCAAAATTTATTTTGAAATTGGATTTAAAAGCTAGAAAATACCAAAAATCAGAATCCAGTAATCACTGTTCACAGAAAAATGGGTAAACCCAATTTCATGTCCAAAACCCAACTAAGGTTCGAACCCATGGGTTGGTAATTGTGCCCCTAGGTGTACACGTGTCGTAGGTGTCCCTAGGAGTCCACCACGACACGACACGGCGTGTCCAGTGTCAAAAAACCCAAATCGGGTAAATACAGTGCACAGGAATTGTACTGTATCGTGCACGAGTTCATGTGTCTCGTGGACACGACACAAGGGTCTAGAACTCTCGTGATCACGTGGGTAGATTCGCCTAGGGTAGGGCTAGGTGTCCCAGTGTCTGTTTCGTGTCCAAGTGTCACACAGTGTCGTATCCGAGCCCGTATCAGAGCCCAACTGTGCGTGTGTGTGTGGACGTCACAATTCAGTACGAGCTTGATAACATTGTGAATACCAAACCAACTCGACCCAAACTTTGTGTGTGTCGTGTCAGACATTAGACCCATGTGTCCACAAAGTTTCGTGCCATATAGTGTCGTGTCGTGTCCTGTGTCAAGCCCGAGTAGCAGGGGAGAACACAGGCACAGTGCACTGCCTCGTGCAGCAAGGACAGAGCCTCGTGGACACGACACACGCATCAATACGTGTCGTACTCGTGTCAGGGGGTAGCCTAGGTCTAGGGCTAGGGATTAGGCATGACACTTTGTGTCCAAGTCGTGTCTAGACACGACACGAAGGCCGTGTCAGTGCGTGTTTTACACAGTGTGCAGTGTAGTGCACGATCAGTGCGTGTCGAATTTCTCACTCGACACGACACGAAGTGTCACGAAACTCGATGGAGGACTTGTCAGAGGGTGCCCCCACCTCTGTGCCAAGTGGCACGTGTCCATGTGTCCAATTCGTGGAGAAAACAGTATTGGGTTTCAGGGACAGTGCACAGTGTGTTTAACAGTGTGTTCGTATCCAATTTGGACACGGACACGATACGATTTCGTGCTCAGTCCTAGTGTTTCGTGATCAGCATGCTAAGGGCTACCCAAATGTGTAATTTGTTTTAGAAAATAACAACTTTTAAACCATAGTGACATTTCACCAAACACTGCAATTAAGACACAGACACGTATCCGATACGGACACCAAACCAAGCCTATTTCCTACCAAACTTAGCCTACAGTTCCAAGGTACCTAGATGCATGCAACCATGAAGAGAAATCACAATATTAATAGGTTTTAGGGCATGTTACCTATGAGTGCAAAAATCCAATGAAACCAAGGTCGGGGGGGGGTATCCTCTTCACTTGAGATGGCCAAATTGATCTTCAACCTTGCTAGCTAGCCTCCCTTAGTATCCTCAATAGTAGGGGGTTCCAATGCAAGAAGTTTGGCTCAATTTGGTGTTGAAATGGTTAAATGGTGAGGGTGTGAAGTTGAGGGAAAAACTAGGTTTTTAAGTGTAATGAAAAAAATGGCATGAATGATAAGGGGATGTGATATATAGGATGGGGGTAGGGTTGGGCTGCCATGGGTAGATATTTAGGGCTCCTTTCCACCTTGCTAACTTAGCTCCTAAGGCTTTGACTAGGGGATAGATATTTCTAGGTTTTCTAAATATCTAAGAAAGTAATATCTTAGATATTTCCAACCTAAGATATTTACACATAAGCTAATATCTAACATTAGCCTCCTAGGTTAGTGACTAATCTCTAGGTTAGGGTAAACTAGGTTAGGGACTAACATGACACTAATCAACTAATTAAATAATAATAAACTACATAAATCCAAATAAATTCTAATAAATTACCAAAATACCCTTTTGACTAAAAAGTGGTAATTTGATATCCTAATCACATGGTTAGGCTTACATGGTCATGGTTAGTCTCTAGGTTATAAAATCTCTAGGGTTTACACTAGGGTTATACTAGTAAAATCACAAAGTCATAAGCCATGACTTATAAAATAGTTTTAAATTAACTAAAATCACCAAAAATCATATCATGACTAAAACACCATTAATAAATAATAAAAATAATAAAATTTCAAAAATACCCCAATTTTAGAAAACTGGGTGTTACAAGTCTACCCTCCTTAGAGAAATTTCGTCCTCGAAATTAAGATAGTCGTACTCCTCCTAGGTCAAACCCCCAGTCAATCAAAGTCAAAAAGATAACATGCAATCATAGTCCTACTGGTCGTGATTCCACAGTCTCGAACAGGGTAACTACACTATCTAGCATATTACAAGCATATCCTGACAGGTACTAATGGAATCATACAACAAGATGGGAAAGGAAGGACAGAAAAGACAAACCTGCTAACCCGTCACCTGCAGCGTTGGTCTCCTCGACCGTCATCGCAAAAGCTCCACCCCTCTGGTGCTGAGCTACAGGTGGCCTAGCTCCCTTATAAGGAGGTGCAATAGGACAATCTATCTTCTGGTGAGTATCAGACCCACAGTTATAGCAAACCTTCAGCCTCTTCCTACACTGCTCCCTGATGTGTCCCTGCTTCCTGCAGTATGAACAACTGATCGTCTTCGAGTCCTGACCTCGATACTGATGCTGCACCTGCTGAAATGGCCTCTGCTGCCGGGGTCCCGGGGCTCTAACTGGCGGGGTCGAATGATGTGGTGTGGGAGGATGATATGTCTGCTGGTGCAGCGTCGGTACTTTCTGCTGGAAAGCCTGACGCTTGGAGGGTCCCTCAATGTGTACAGAAGCCGGCCTCTTGCAAGACAGAAGACGGTCCTCGATACTCCGGGCTAACTCTAAGCTCTGGTAGTAGTCAGTCATACCGTTTGCCACTATAAGAATGCCAATGTCTGGAACTAGACCATGGCAAAACCTACGAGTCATCTCCTCAGGGTCAGCAACTAGGCTAGGAGCGAAACGGCTCAGGCGACTAAACTCTGCCGCATACTCGTCGACAGAACGGTTCCCCTGCTGGATGTTCTGGAATCGTAGCCCCATGGCTACCCTAGCGGTGGTCGAGAAGAATTTCTTCTTGAACTGGGTCTTAAACTGATCCCAAGTGGCTCTCCCTCTCGCGAATAACGGCTCATTCCGGAACCAAACTCCTGCCAAGTCTATCAGCAAAAATTCTGCTGCCTCGACCTGGAGGTCATCCGGCATCCTAACTCCAATGAGCTTCCTCTCTACCGAGTCTAACCAGTCATCTGCTACTACTATGCCCTCAGTCCCTAAGAACTCCTTGGGATTTAGACCCATGAAGTCCTTGATCGTCCCTGCTCTCTGCCGCGGCTTTACAGGTGGTGGGACCACGGTACGTCCCTCAGAATGCTCCATGCTCTGGCGGAGTAGGGTGGTCTGCTCCTGATGGGTTGCTAGGAAACCCTGGATCAGAATGAGCAGTTGGTTCCCGTCGAGTGTGACGGAAGCCTGGGTAGGTATAGTGATAGGGGGTGGTGGAAGTATTGGGTCCTGCTGGGCCTGTGAGGTGGAAGGTGGTGGAGGCATCTGGGTTTGTGGATCTGTGGAGTGGGGGAATGTGGTAGGTGAAGGTGGAGGTGTATCAGTCAACTGGTCAGCTGACTGGATGGGGAGCGTACCATTCTCAGGTGTGACATGCTGGGATGAACGAGTAAGCACCATCTAATTACAATAAAAAGACTTATAAGGACTCTTTAAAGCAAAACAATTATATACAAGAAAATCTAATTATAATAGCAAGTACGTGATATATTTCCTATGTTGCAATTCTAGTATTCCTCTAAGTGTTCTAAGCGTCATTCCTAATGTTGTCTAATTACCTTAAGTTCCTAATTGCAGGCATGCTTGGTACAATAACGTAACCAAACAATTTAGTCTCGAGACCTGCATGGGCCACCACTAAAAACGTGTCACGACCCGCACCCGGTATAGGGGCACGAGAAGTGGGTACGTCCAGCCTACGCCGCAGTGTTGGCGGTAGTAAGCTGTCCTAGGTTGCTAACTAAATCTCATGCAGTGAATATAAAAAGTACTTGTCCAGATATTAGCTCCGAATGGAGGGCAAGTAAAGGGTATGATCTACTCAAACACAGTCTAAACATGAAAAGATAACACAGAAGTTATACCTAAGGAATTAAAGACAACAACAACTAACTACTAAAATAATACACCAATATCTCAAACCAACTTAATACAGACTCAATATCTTAACTTTAATACAACAAGCCAAAACATGAAAGCTAAAGTAGTCTACTAGCTAATCTCCTGAATTACTCCTGAGAGTCGGAACCAAAGGTAGCTAATCCCTCGCCAGGTCCATGGAAAGTAGGGCAGGTGTCCACAGGATTATCAACTGTAATATTTTCAACAGGTCCAATCAGGACGGGAACGAGTACAACTCATCTAGAAAAACCCAAGTAAATGACAAAGAACTATAAAGCAGTTATAGACAGTTTTATTGATGAATATGGCAGTTTTATACAGGTAATGATGGCATAGAGAGGCAGTAAGATACAAGAAAAGAAAGGTAACTAAAACAGGAGAAGAATCATGGCAATGAAGACAGTAATAAAAGCTAACTGAACTAGAATAATATGTACGAGTCCAGATAGTATGATATAAGTCTAAAGTAATTCCAGTGTGAGTCCAGTCCATATAATCCGATACCAGATGATTTCCAGTACAAGATGAGTCCAACAGTGATCAATGAATCCAGGGTGAGTCCAACTATGATCTAACAGTGTGTTTTAAAATACCGAGGTTGACATGTAAACGGCTGTAGGTATCAGGCACATCTCTTACGGATCAGGCAAGAGATGGCTATGCTTCCAGTAGATTCTAGTTGGAGATTCCAGATTTGGGGTATGTCTACATGTCTTACTCAATATTTCCCCGCCCAGCAAGTGAATCCAAAATCGATAAAAGAATCGAGATGAGTCTGGCCAATACGTGATGATTCCAGAAATGATTCCAATGACTCCAGTAATAGAGGCCAGCAAGTAAGGTATGTGTCGATACATGAATCCAGAAATATCCATACGTGTTGATACAGAGAATCACATAGAACTAACTAGAACTAAAATACAGTAATCGACAAATAAATGAGAGAACTATCAGAGAATGTACTCGCCTGATACTCTGAAAAGAGTAATGTAATATCAGATGTCTGTACCAGGGTCACAATGTCCTAAAATAGAGCAATACAGTTATGACATGTCCAAAATGAAGGTAAATGAAATCTACGATGCAATCTATATGAATTCTAAGCCAATCTAGGTCAAAGTCAAACTTGGTCAACACTACAGTCAAACTAAGTCAAATTAAGTCATACTAGGTCACAAGAAGTTAAACTAAGTCATATAAGATCAAACAAGGTTAAACAAGTCTAATCTAGGTTAAAGTCAACTCTTGGTCAAATATTCT
Source organism: Iris pallida (assembly GCA_029216955.1). Classification (NCBI taxonomy): domain Eukaryota; kingdom Viridiplantae; phylum Streptophyta; class Magnoliopsida; order Asparagales; family Iridaceae; genus Iris; species Iris pallida. The sequence goes on along the minus strand of JANAVB010008643.1, from coordinate 145,234 downwards.
AGCCAAACTAGTCAAGTTATCTAGGGTTTAGTCAATAATGGTCAGATTAGTCAATACTAGTCAACATTGTCAAAGTCTAGGTCAATCTTAGACTAACTAAGGTTTTGGTTAATCACAGACTAGTCAATAAGGTAATTAGGTCAATGGTCAACTCTAACTCAAACTCTATAAGGCTAACTCAATCAGCCATAGGCTAACATGTCTTAGGATACCTAAGATACTATACCACAATGTTAAGGTATAACCAATCTCCTATACAAAGTATATCACACAAAATATATATAGCACAATACCAACCTTAATCCTGTAATCAAGCTAATCCCATACTCCAACTCAAGTCATGACTCAACTCTAAGTATCTCACTTAACCCCATACATATCTTTATCTATATAGGATTACCCTCATAATCTATATGGTTAACCTAATCATCTAGTTAGGGTTTAGTCAAATAGTCCTTCTATGTTCATCCAAGTCATTTCTAGGTCAATTAGGTCATGGTTTGACCTATAGTTGACAATGGTCAACAATGGTCAACAAGGATCAACTTGCTAGTTAAACTAGGTCTACTAGCCTATTGGTCAACTCCAAACTCACTAACCATAGACCATAGGCTAGTAACTAGGTTCCATAGGCTAATACCATATAGGTATCTACCTTATACAATATATATATATATGAGTTACATATATATATATATATATATATATATATATATATATATATATATATATATATATATATATATATATATATATATATATATATATACAATATACTACTTAGGCCTATAGGCTATGTGTCATAGGTTTCTAAATAAACCTATATCTAGAAGGTCATTTATATATATACATAATATATATACATATATAAATAGCTAACATATATACATTTTCATACATATATATATATATAAGCCCATAAATGTATACCCTCAACTATATATATACCAATATATATAGTTGTATATAATATAACATATATATATATATATATATATATATATATATATATATATATATATATATATATATATATATAAAAATATATATATATATATATATATATTAAAAATATATATATATATATATATATATATATATATATATATATATATATATATATATATATATATATATATATATATATATATATATATATATATATATATATATATATAGAGGGAAATAGAGAGAGATGTGAGAGAGAGTGAAAGAGAGAGAGGGATAGAGAACTGAAACTGAACAGTGGGGGGGGGGGGGTGTTCCAGTTTTCTGGAACCAGAAAACTAACACATACACACCACACAGAAAACACACACACACCCATATATATACATATATGTATACACATATGTACATACATGTATATACCCCTAAATTCCACCTACGCACACATAAATACATACACTATGTATATACCCTATATACACAGATATTTATACTAAGTAATAACATCAAAATTCGTTTTGAAATTGGATTTAAAAAGCTGGAAAATACCAAAAATCAGAATCCAGTAATCACTGTTCACAGGAAAATGGGTAAACCCAATTTCATGTCCAAAACCCAACTAAGGTTCGAACCCATGGGTTGGTAATTGTGCCCCTAGGTGTACACGTGTCGTAGGTGTCCCTAGGAGTCCACCACGACACGACACGGTGTGTCCAGTGTCAAGAAACCCAAATCGGGTAAATACAATACACAGGAATTGCTTTGTATCGTACACGAGTTCATGTGTCTCGTGGACACAACACAAGGGTCTAGAACTCTCGTGATCACGTGGGTAGATTCGCCTAGGGTAGGGTTAGGTGTCCCAGTGTCTGTCTCGTGTCCAAGTGTCACACAGTGTCGTGTCCGAGCCCGTATCAGAGCCCAACTGTGCGTGTGTGTGTGGATAGCATAATTCAGTGCGAGCTTGATAACATTGTGAATACCAAACCAACTCGACCCAAACTTTGTGTGTGTCGTGTAAGACATTAGACCCATGTGTCCACAAAGTTTCGTGCCATATAGTGTCGTGTCGAGTCCTGTGTCAAGCCCGAGTAGCAGGGGAGAATACAGGCACAGTGCACTGCCTCGTGCAGCGAGGACAGAGCCTCGTGGACACGACACACGCATCAATACGTGTCGTGCTCGTGTCAGGGGGTAGCCTAGGTCTACGGCTAGGGATTAGGCATGACACTTTGTGTCTAAGTCGTGTCTAGACACGACACGAAGGCCGTGTCAGTACGTGTTTTACACAGTGTGCAGTGTAGTGCACGATCAGTGCGTGTCAAATTTCTTACTCGACACGACACGAAGTGTCACGAAACTCAAGGAAGGACTTGTCAGAGGGTGCCCCAACCTCTGTGCCAAGTGGCACGTGTCCACGTGTCCAATTCGTGGAGAAAACAGTATTGGGTTTCAGGGACAGTGCACAGTGTGTTTAACAGTGTGTTCGTGTCCAATTTGGACACGGACATGATACGATTTCGTGCTCAGTCCTAGTGTTTAGTGATCAGCATGCTAAGGGCTACCCAAATGTGTAATTTGTTTTAGAAAATAACAACTTTTAAACCATAGTGATATTTCACCAAACACTGCAATTAAGACACAAACACGTGTCCGATACGGACACCATACCAAGCCTATTTCCTACCAAACTTAGCCTACAGTTCCAAGGTACCTAGATGCATGCAACCATAAAGAGAAATCACAATATTAATAGGTTTTAGGGCATGTTACCTATGAGTGCAAAAATCCAATGAAACCAAGGTAGGGGGGTATCCTCTTCACTTGAGATGGCCAAATTGATCTTCAACCTTGCTAGCTCGCCTCCCTTAGTATCCTCAATAGTAGGGGGTTCCAATGTAAGAAGTTTGGCTCAATTTGGTGTTGAAATGGTTAAATGGTGAGGGTGTGAAGTTGAGGGAAAAACTAGGTTTTTAAGTGTAATAAAAAAAATGGCATGAATGATAAGGGGATGTGATATATAGGATGGGGGTAGGGTTGGGCTGCCATGGGTAGATATTTAGGGCTCCTTTCCACCTTGCTAACTTAGCTCCTAAGACTTTGACTAGGGGATAGATATTTTTAGGTTTTCTAAATATCTAAGAAAGTAATATCTTAGATATTTCCAACCTAAGATATTTACACATAAGCTAATATCTAACATTAGCCTCCTAGGTTAGTGACTAATCTCTAGGTTAGGGTAAACTAGGTTAGGGACTAACATGACACTAATCAACTAATTAAATAATAATAAACTACATAAATCCAAATAAATTCTAATAAATTACCAAAATACCCTTTTGACTAAAAAGTGGTAATTTGATATCCTAATCACATGGTTAGGCTTACATGGTCATGGTTAGTCTCTAGGTTATGAAATCTCTAGGGTTTACACTAGGGTTATACTAGTAAAATTACAAAGTCATAAGCCATGACTTAGAAAATAGTTTTAAATTAACTAAAATCACCAAAAATTATATCATGACTAAAACACCATTAATAAATAATAAAAATAATAAATTTTCAAAAATACCCCAATTTTAGAAAATTGGGTGTTACAGAAGGAGCTCGAATGTAGGAGTTTGTTGTTTCTGGATTGAACATTTGGGAAATATATTTATGGCCCTAATCGAGGACTTAGCCATCCTGAGTTGAGGTTTCCTCGGACTTAGTTAAACCCATTTTACACTCAAGTATGGAACTTCAATCTTACCATGGTCTAGATGGCTCGATCAGAAACACCATGATGCTTTTTCTTTTACTTATAACTAGTTGAAGAGATTAGGTCCCATTTCACGTAAGTAGGTCTTAGGCTACCCACATGAATGAACTATCCACGTATCGTGCGTAGGAATAGTTGAGTCAAGATAAAGTGAAACAATGATTTCCCATCACTATGTGGATTTATAGGGGACGAGAATCGTCCGCTCATGTCATGCGAGTTCGAATGTCAAAATAGGAAAGGGGATTTTTCTCTCTCCTTAATTACTTCTACATCACCCTTTGAGTTTTCAAGACCCTTAATCCTATCCTTCCCATTTTCGTTGATCACGTTCTTGCAGTCATGTTTGATATCTCAAGATCTGACAGTGGTGAGCACGATAACGTCCATAGTTACATATCAAAGGCAAAAGAGACTTCAACTATAAACTCGAACTACAATACTTTGGAGGAGATCAATCGTAAAGTATATGTCTCCATAACCCCCCCCCACCCGCTCTCTCTCTCTCTTTCTCTCTCTCTCTCTCTCTCTCTGAACAAGGACATAGGAAAGAAGAAAGGTGCAGATGAGACTATTATGGAAGCACGATCTATGAAGAAGCCTAGGACCACCAAGGCCAAGAAAGTGGTGGTCAAGCCCTCAACAAGGGTTGCCAACTCTAGTGATCTTTTCGCATCTTTCATAATATGTTCTACCTCTTATGTCACGTATGAGGCGATAAAACCCATGTGCAAATATTAAAAGAAAATACTGGATGATCAACTTACAAAATGGAGGAGATTGTATATATTCCCAACTGCTTTGTTATGATTTCTATGAGCCAAAGCAATCTGTATTTCTAGATCTAGAGGATACTATAGCAGTATACCAAGATCATTTTGTATTGGACTTTGTTTCCCCTATTCACCCTACCATCCAAGTGATCATAGAGTTCTACTCCTTAGCTACCACTTAGCTGCATAGCACCAAATGTTGTCAAATACATGGTGGTGTTTATTGGCCTATGCATAGAGAAGGATGTGATCACTTCATGGTTGTTCCATGCTTTCTTCACCATGTCCATGACGGGTCCAAATAGGGATTGCACATTGTCACGACCCGCACCCAGTGTAGGGGTACGAGAAGTGGGTACATCCAGTCTACGCCGCAATATCGTCGATAAAATGCTGTTTCATAACTAAACATAATATACTCTCCAAATGGAGGACAATCTTAGAAGGATACAACTCAATCACACAAACTAAAGGTAGATAACAGCACGATAAGATAGATATGAAATCTCGAAAGAAAAATACAAACAGAAGAAAATAAGTCCAAGTGTCTAAACGACACTAACATCTCAACATCCACCTAATACAATCAAAAGACAACACAATGAAATAAGATAAACTGCCTAGCTATCTAGCCTAAGCAATAGGGATGATGTCCTCAGCTAGAGCTGGATCCGCCTGTGGGTCTAACTCACAGGTGTCGTCTAGATGGGCTGCATAATAGGTTGTGCAGAAGTCCTCAATATCATCTGTAATATTTTTAACAGGTCCAGTCAGGACATGAGCGAATACACAATACTGAAATAGGACCATATCATGACAGAATATAAAGCAAGCAGTAGAGTAAACTATAATAAAAACTGTAAGACATGTACAAGAACAGTGTAGAAAGACAAATCTGAGTACAAGAGACAGTTTGTATATGAAATAAGAACTGTAAGTAATATAAGTGATTAGAGCACAAGATGGTTATGTAAACAGGCTGGGATACAATAAATGGGTCTACATTATATGTGAGGACATAATGGACATATACAATATTTGTACAATATGGGATTTGATCACATAACCATTTCCTACTCACCCTCCCCAATTAATACACAAGGATCCAGTCGAGTTACGTTACCTATACAATAGTTTTATCCATGGGGCTCATGTGATCATGAGAGTACAAGATTGTACAAGAGTATACATGAATAGGGGTGTACAAGAAATACAAGATGTTCGTAAAAAGCACATAATAAGATGTATTTGATGTACCCAAGGAGGATAACATCGCAAGACAAGATCCATAGGGTACTGGTCCGGGATAACAATCGTGACAGCATCAAGTAATTTATCTAAACCAGGAATATAAATTCTAATAAGTATGAAAATGATCAGAACATGTACTCGCCTGAGATCCTGAGTTACTGTGAATATAATATCCGAACTGAGGTGTCTAAGTCCTAAATAGAGCACACAGGTTATGAAGAGTTCAAATTATATGATAAATGAAGTTTACAATGCATTCTACATATTTCTAAGTCAATCTAGGTCAAAGTTAACTCTTGGTCAACTCTGATCAACAATCTAGTCAAACTAGTCAACTAGCCTAGGGTATAGTCAAACTCAAGTCTATAAGTCATAATAGGCCTATCTAGTCAATTTCTAGGTCAAAGTATAGGTTACCCCACTATACTAGGATACCAAGGTATAGCCTAGTCTAATATAGCCTATAGGCAATATGCCACAAATACCTATATACTATATACTATGTATAACATAGCATAGATGTATATAAGCTACAACGTAGACATACACATATATACATAATATATGGCATATAAAGGAAAGGGAGGAAAAGGTTTTATTGTATATATATACATATATAGAAAGTAAAGGTTTATATATATATATATATATATATTTTTTTTAGGTTTATATATATATATATATATATATATATATATATATATATATATATATATATATATATATATATATATATATATATATATATATATATATATATATTGTCACTCCCCGATCCTGGAATACGTCTTTCGATACGTAAACCGATAAATTGTATTTACCTTGTATTTATACTATATTTATTATGCTGTATTTCTTCATGCATTTCCCAAAATAATATTTCGTAATTTATTTTCTGCATTTGGGCCTACAGTTTTGGCTCATTTGGGAAACCTATTTTTGGTTCACCCTTTGGTTCATCATGAACCCTTGGGTTCAAGATCTTTAAATACAACTCATCTCATTCTCTCTCCTCTCATTTATTTCCTCCACCAACCAACGTAAGTACCAACTTGTTCAAGAGATGGATCCATAGATTTTTGCTAATGTTTTTCTTGCAAAATTATTTGTCAACATATGTTCTTCAACTCAATCTGTACTAGTTTAGAACTTGAAAATTTCCATTTTGAAGCTTTGATTTTTGTAGATCTAAGTTTTAACCATTTTCGGATTTCCTTGGTTTTGATCTATAACTTTATTATTTTCGAGTTTTGATTGTTCCATGTTGTAGAAAATTTTGTTCTACCCTATTTTGACCTATTGAAGTCCCAATTTGGGCTTAGGATGAGGATTTTATGGACCTTAGAAGTTCTAGGGCTCATGGTGTTCTTGCTTTCAGCCAAGAGGAAGGAGATGACCCTGTAGCAGTTCGCGCGCGCAGCCCCTTGGCCCAGCGCTTTTTAGCGAAGGGCGTGGCTCTCTCGTGGCCCTGCGCAGCCTGACCCTGCGCAGTCGAACCCTGCGCAGCCTGACCCTGCGCAGTCTAACCCTGCGCAGTCTGATCCTGCGCAACCTGACCCTGCGCAGTCTGACCCTGCGCAACCCGACCCTGCGCAGCCTGACCCTGCGCAGTCTAACCCTGCGCAGTCTGACCCTGCGCAACCTGACCCTGCGCGATCTGATCCTGCGCAGTCTGACCCTGCGCATTCTGACCCAGCACGCCCTGTCCTGGGCTCCTTTATATTTTATATTTTTCTTATATTATATTGCTTATATATATATATATAGGTGAATGTTTGTGTATGCTATATATCCTTACGCCTTTTGTCCTGAGGATGATAAGAGCACTAATGTGATCTCGGTGAACAAGTGTTCCCACCTGATACATGTACCTGAATGTCCCAGTTCTTGTTTATGCTCGACAAATGACTCGTAACTCCACATGGTGTATTTGCAATGATGCATTACACTAAGGAGGGTAGAACATGTTGACATACTGATTGACATGGATCCTCACTTAGGGTACTCGTACTAAAGTACGACCTTTTAGGAGGATAATCATGCAGGCCACAGCATGTGAGTCCAAGATTTTACCTAGGGTTAAACTAGGCAACTAAATATACTAGATACATGAGGAGGGCAGAATCCCGAGATCGTGTTACACCAGCCGCCTTGAGATATTATCTTGACGCGCCGGCTGGTCTCCACGGATACTGTGTCATCTGCAACGAGTGGATGACTATATCCGAATAATTCATGATATATATTATATGTTTTGGCAAGGTGGCCTTACGAGGGACCTGTGCCCAATAACACCTGTCTACGCGAACCCCTGGGTTGGCTAGCCTTGCTGGAAAGATACGATCTGAGGATTTTCTAAATAACATGATGCGAGGATAACCTCGTCCCACTAGAAACTCGTAGGCTTGATTGGCCGTGAAAACGACTTGCTTGTGTCCTATTACCTTCCGTGAATAACTGAGGGAAGCGGACTGTCATGGTACGTGATCCAACCCATGTTCTTGTTTGATTGTTGGGTTGGTTATCGTACTATGACAGGCTGTGGACCGAAGTTATGAACGAAAGACTTATTCTGGTTGTGAAGTGCTACTTCTGTGAATGACTGAGGAACATGGTCTATCATGGTACATGATCCAACCCATGTTCTTGTTTGATTGTTGGGTTGGTTATTGTGCTGCGATAGGCTATCGACCGAAGTCACGATCAGGAGATTTTATTATTTATACCTTTTAACTTATGTAAAAGTTATAGAGTACGATACGTCCCGACTCCATGCGGCACCTTTTGTCCTTGTTTGGTTGTAAGGATGTCATATGGGTTCGAGGATGTTGCGCTACCCTATAATAGTAGCATAAGTATTACTATTATCAATCATTCTATTAACTAGGTTTTTTAATCTTAACTCTTGTGCCCCTTTGGCGGTACTTTCTATTCGGGGCTGACCCCGCTGGTTTTGTTTGGCCAGATCTCGTAGCAGAGCCGGAGGACACGATCTTCCTTCCTGACATCCATGGTGCATACTAGGAGCATGGCGGTTCGGGGACTCGAGTGGGTTTCTTCTCCACCACTCCTGCCTTTACTTTGTGCGGCGTTTAGCCACCGGCACCTGTTAGCCGGATTACTTGATATTTTGTGTCAGTACAGAATTGTAAAGAAACAGACTGCAGCTGTGTATAATTTTGTACTCCTGACTTTCTGAGATAGCTAAATTATAAATCTAGTCTCTCATGATCATTTTGATGAAGCGTCGGGGATGCCTTACTGCTTTATCTTTAATGTTCATTTAATTGCTGATGTGACTTGATTGATTGAGACATAGAACTCTGTGGGACCATAGGAAACTTGATTGTAGCATTTACCCCCTAGTCTCTCGACAGCCACGATCGCCGTATAACGTTACGTACCTCGTATGGAGTAGCTGGCCTAGTCCGTCTCCGTATTTCGGTACTGGGGCGTGACATATATATATATATTTATATATATATATATATATATATATATATATATATATATATATATATATATATATATATATATATATAAGAATGTGTGTGTATATGTGTGTTCTTGTGTATGTGATGTGGTGTGTGTGTGTATATGTTAAGAGGGCATGTGTGGAATACATATTGTAACGCCCTAGTCCCAAAATACTTGGAACTAAGTACGTGGACATGTCAGCTGCATACATACGAAGAATACACCAATATATGAAAATCTCGTATGTATACATAAGTTGTAAAAATACAGTAAACCAAGGCAACTAAATCTCATCCACCATATAAGGAAAAATAATATAAATCAATTATGAAGTTTGTCATTTATATATGTAGTTGGGCGGAGACAAATCTACTACCAACTAATTTAAATGGGATAAAATATACAAGGAAGGGATAATTGTAATAGCAAGACGAACCAAGTGCAATCATCTTCGAAGGGATGGAGAAAATCACGGCCTTGGCTAGGACACCTACAAATATCACAGAAGCACACACCTGGAGAGATCACTAGGTCCTCAGAGGGACGTAACAAGATACAGGAAGAACATGCCATTTTAACTGAAAATGTAAATACTATAAGACTACAACACAACTGGATCCCTAACCGTCTAAGTGATATGCACTTTGAGGACAACGTTCTACGCAGGGGCTGTAGGATCTGCAAAGTAAATAAAGAGTGGCAGTAAGTAGCGCTCATCCGAGTCACTATCGTCTCGGGGCAGAAAGTAGAACTCATATGAGTCACTATCGGCCCACCAATGTGTGTAAAAGTAAATGTAGCCCCTACGCTAGTAGCTGTCCTCTCCTCCCAATGATACTATACATGCATCATAACCACGACACAACAACACGTGTCGTTTCCACAACAGGGTTTTATATTCAATAACTGTCAAGTCTTCTAACATGCATCTATTGACAGTTATTTCTAACACATACGCACGGGTGATCAGCCAACACGTAGGTGACCTCTATATGGTACTCATAGCTCACACACAACTCGTGATAAAATCGTGACAAGTTAATGAGATACACTAAGTAGACGGTAGTCCCTTAACTCGAAGTCCACATGCAAGAAGAAATATAATAAACAAAAAATAGAGGTGCAATAAATATAAATAACTTAAAAATAAATACAACTAAATGTAAGCAGTAAACATGGCAAGGTATCTTGCCTGGTGGGTCGCCCGGTGCTGTGCGGTGTTCCGACATGTCATGTTTGTCCAATAGCCGAGGTCGATGTGTAATGGCCCAAAATTTAACAAAAATAGAAATGGATGATCAGTCGTGATCATTGAGGAGAATCGAGGAGAATTTATGAGATAAACATATATATACTATTTTTAGAAAATATGTATATTACTTGATAAAAAAAATATTTTATCAGTAAAAAATTCTACGAAAATTCTTGAAAATATTTTATGTATAATAAATTGGAAATTTGTTTTATCAGTCAAAATATGTTTTAGGAATACGTTAAAAATCAAAAATTGCTTTAGGCTAAATTACTCTAAGTTTGTCAAGATAAAATAGGAAAAGTAACCCAATAATTATTTAGGGTTTATAAACTTAGACGTACGCTATACGCACAAAACTATATTTGGTAAGATAGTATAATAATCTTTTTATTTAAAACAAAACTTCTAAGAGTATTATATATATATATATATATATATATATATATATATATATATATATATATATATATATATATATATATATATATATATATATATATATTGACAACAAAGAATTCTCGTCAAATAATATTAATGAAAACAGCAATTAACAATGATAATATTATCATGAAGAATATATAGTTTATACATGCATATTGTTTTCTCAAAACATAATTAAAATAATAATAAAACCAATAGCAACTACCAAGCTGCTGTTCTTTACAACAAAGTAATAGCAATATTAATACTAATAATATTCAGTAATTACTATATACCTATAATTCTAATAAATATTTAATACTGTTAATAAAATATACACACAAAACAAAACAAAAACAAAAGGAAACGACACTGTGGGGTCTCGGCGGAGAGGACTCACGCATGCGGCGGCGGGAGAGCGTCCCCGGTGCGGTGGCGGGCGTGCAGGGTTCGACGGAGGGCGACCGGAGGAAACGCGGCACCCGCGACTTGGATCGGGGTCGACGCGACTCCGTGCGGTGGCCGGCCAAGTGGTAGGAGTCGCCGGCGGTTGGGGGTGCCGGTGTGCAACAGGCGGGCTTCCCGGTCAATATGGGAAACTGGCACACGTCGAAGAAGGCACGGCGCACAGGCTTCGGCTCGTGGATCTAGGTCAAAGTAGAGGCGGACAGCCTCGCGAGGCTTCTACGACGAGGGAAGGGCGGCATTCCCCGCACGTGTCGAGACGGAGGAGAAAAGATCGGACGGGGCTGGACGTTGCCGGGCACGGCACTGGTGGGGCCACCGGCTGGAGATGCAGGATTGGGGGTTCGAGTGGTCCGGCGATGGTGGAGTCGACCTCGCCGACGCTGGATCGGTCTGTGGGTGGTTGTCAGCAGCGGAGGAAAAGTATGGGTCGTTTCCCGCTCTTCTTCTTTCGTGGGTGATGGTGGTTATGGTGATCATTTGGTGGTGGTGTCTAGCTTGGGGCGGTGCCGGCAGAATTGGGTTATGTCGTGGTGGTTCGATAGGGCTAGGGAAGGCTGTGGTGATGGCGATGGTCTGGGTGATGCGGTTGGTCGGATGGATGGAAGTCGGAGAAGGCAGGGGCTTCCGGGAGGTGGTCGCAGAGGTGGTAGCGGGTTGTCGTCGTGTCCGGAGTGTCAGACACAGCGAGATAGTTGTATCTGTAATCGAAATTATAGTGGAAGAAGAAGGCAACACAGACACGATGCACGGCAGTGTTGGTTACGATGGTTGTGGTATGGAGATTGGTTGTCAGCTTTGGCTGGTGGTATGTTTTAGATGAGGTGTAAAAACATGGAGATAGCTCCCCTATATATAGATGGAGGAAATCTTAGTTAGATTAGGAATAGAAATGATTCAAACCCCCAAAAGATAGATTCCATACTTAGTTTAAATCCGTCTAAACTAATTCCATGGAATAAATTCCAAATTTAAAGCTAGATAAGCTTTATCTTCAGTTTAAAACTTATTTAAAAACCATAAAATAAAATGTTAATCACCATAAACAATTTTACCTTTAAATCAATTGCAATCCAAATTATCTTTTTAAATATAATTAATTAATTTCAAAAATTCACAATAATGTTTAATTATTTGAAATACATTTTTATAAATAAATAAAAATTTAGATTTATTCCCAAAAATTAACTTGGACATGAAATATCTTTCGTGTCACTCGCACACACTTACATAAACAATAGTTTCTTCTAAATTACCAGTTATATTTGTACAATAAAATAAATAACATTTTATAATGTAAAATAAAATAAAGTTTTGGAAACCCAATGTGACGCTCTCTACAACTTTAAGCAATTAAAAATATTTATTATATATTATTTTGAAAACTATGCCTCTTCTATATAAATAAAATATTTTTATAAAAATATGTACCTCGCACATATTCGCACTCGACGAGCAAATACGAAAAAAAGAAATCAATACCAAATTAATTTTAAAAAAATCTTTATGCAAATTTAGGGGGTTTACACATATGGTTCAGTCACAGGGGTGTGCAAAGGATAACATGTTAACTGTGTTCATATTAATAGGGATGTGTGTTACATAGCATAGGCAAGGGTTTAAGGTGTGCACAGATTTCAGGTTAACAGTGGGTTAAGTATATGGTTAAATATGTTAAAGTGTGTGTGTGTGTTTACATATTCAGTCAAGGGGTTAAGGTGTTATGTTAACATGTACAGATTCAATATAGGGTTAATTGTCTAGTTAACTGGGTTAATGTGTGCACATTCATGGGTTAAACATTTCTCAACCAACATCACATAACCCACATTATTTGTCAATATACCCAAACACAAACCATAGTCGAAACCAAACAAAATACCTAATAAATTACAATAGAACGAAGGGGAAAAGTGTATACAACCTAGGTGTCATCCCAGGTGTTAAGACGTGTCCACACTTGTCCAATCGAGTGTCCAAAATCATGTTGTAGAGGCATGGAAAATACTAAAGAAAATGACTCATGCGGCCAGGAAAGATCCATGCGGCTCAGAAAACTCATGCGGCTCAGGGAGCCATGCGGCATAAGGAGCTATGCGGCCCGAGGCATTCCATGCGGCTCAGAAGACACGTGGCCTGACAGTGCTCCCCTCCGACCCATGCTGCATTAATTACTTTGACGGCTGACCCCTCTGAAAAATTGACAGCCCTGACACAAAAGCAGGTAATTATGACTCTGTCATAATGATGAATCTCTAGGGAAGAGAAAAGAGATCTCTGACACAAATCCCCCGAGAGCCATAAAAATGCCACGTGGCCTTGCCACGTGGGCGTTCGTATGCGGCTCACTTCTCATGCGGTTCAGAATGAACCCTATGCGGCTCAGGTCAAGAAAGCCTCATGCGGCTCGAATAAAGAACTTCTCATGCGGTTTAGAGTGAATCTGTCCTATGCGGCTCAGGCCAAGAAAGTCTCATGCGGCTCGAGCGAGGACTTCTCAGGCGGTTCAAGAGGATCATGTCCATACGGCTCAGGCGGATATGTACCTATGCGGCTCACAAATGATTGCCCCCCCTGCGGTTCAAGGGCTCAAGTGAGGGCCACTGCCCAGGCAGCCCTGACACGTGGGCTTAACCATATGCGGCTCAAATTCATATGCGGCCCACTCGTCATGCGGTCCAGATCCCCCCAGCAGCTCCTATGACACGTGTCCTAAACCAATTAAATTTCTCAGATTTGCTGCCATTAAAGATTGGGTCAAATCCCAATAATCTGGGATACGTGGAAGAAGAATAGATCTAATTTATTCGCAGATATCAGAAGATCATTATAAGAAAGATTTATTCCAATCAGCATTAATTGCTAACGGGATTTGGTATAATCTACACCTAATGGCTCAGATTCGTCACAATCAGAAACGAACGGCCTGGATTGACCAATCCCCAGGCCGCCGCCATCTCCAAGAGCTAATCATTGGCAACCCTAATGATCACATCCCACTATTATAAATAGCAGGGTGCCATTCCCTTACAAAGATATACAAAAAAAGATACACAATATCAGAGAGAAATACATATATACAGAGAGACTTCCCCCCATAGTCAGAGGGAGAATACACACAGAGAGAGAGAAGCCAGAAGAGCAGTCAGAGGGAGAGTAAGCAGAAGCATCTCTTTATCAACGCCAACCATCTTTTCGCAGGAGCCAAGGCTGCGTACCGATCGTCCAAGGAGTAAGGCAGGGCTGCCGTCGCCTTCCCGAGCCTCTATGATCGTCATCCCCCAGAATCTAAAATAAACAATTGTACTTAGACTGCTGTACCTAGGTTTTCGTCCCTAGGCTTTCTTTATACAAGCGAGTTTGTAACGTGAAGTAAAAGTCCGGTCCTCCGATAATTGTTCTATTCTTTTATATTTCATGGCAAACACGATGGCGACTCTGCTGGGGACTAACTTCTCCACGGCTGAGGAGTTGGTGACGCAATAGGACGCAGCCAAAGTTGGCTCCACGCAATAAAAGATGGTCGTCCACTTCGACCAACAGGCGTTTGAAGAGATGCTCTCCGAAGGAAGCGCTGGCCCGGTTCAGAAATGCACCCGCGGGATGAAGGCTCGCAAAGAGTGGAGGCCGAAATCATTTGCTCCTCCAGCCCTCGTTGGGATACCCTCTGTTGCTCAAGACGGCGAGAAAGACTCTCCTGCGGCCCCACTTCAGACCGTAGACAACTCTGCTGTCCCCAAGTCCGGCAGAAGAAAATACTATGATGCTGGACTTGCAGGGGCAAAGAGGAACTCTATGCGATCCGAGCCGCATAAGGGTATTACCCGCGGAGAGAAAGCTCATGCGGCTACATCCGTCAGCCGTATGAAGAAAACTCATGCGGCCACATCTGTCAGCCGCATACCTTATGTGGCTACAGTTGCCAACCGCATGGATGAGACTCATACGGCTGCTGAAGTCAATCGCTTGCAGAAAACCCATGCGGCCACTATTGCCAACCGCATGCGGCCAGCATGTACGGTCGTGACTCCTAGCCGCATAAGAACAACTCATCCCACAGCAGAAGACAACCGCATGCAGACAGCCTGTACGATATCCAATGCTAGCCGCATAGCGTCCGTTCCACGCTTCTCTCAATCAGTCTTCGACCGTCTCTCATACGGTCCTGACTCTGATGGTTCTCTGGACGATAAGCCAGACTCTGTGGTATTCAACTTGGACTCCTCCTATTACGCACCCGCAAGTGCTAAAAGGAGGAAGTCTAGGACAGCGCGGGCTCACCAAGCCCAGTCAGCTACCCCAACCTCTGACTATCGGGGCGTCCCGCTGGTTATCATGCGGGCCTCTGATGGAAAGTTGTACAGAACCGCTCGAGTCCAGCCCCCGGCGACGAATGGACAGAGTGGTTCCTCTGACCTGCGTGAGGTTATCCTCCACAAACGCAAGAAAAGAGAAGGGGCCTCAGTGTGCAAATAATCCTCACACGGACGTCACTATACCCAAATCATCGTCAACTGCTGTTGCAACAACGCGACAGTGACGAAAGACCGGCCGTCCGTCTTCCAAAGACTACAGCATCCGAGCTCGGAGGACGAGGCACCTCCTGTTGTCTCCTGTAATTCCACTCAGAAAGTCCCCGCCGAGGGGAAAGGGAAGAAGACAAGCATCTCCAACCCGAAAATATCAACCACTACAGCTAAGAAATTGACGGCTAAACGGTTGCCCTCCACCGAAGTATACCAGCACACCCGTTCGAAGACAAAATCTGCTGCAACGGGAGATTCAACGTCCACGTCCCTGGGAGTCGTAGGAGCTGGGGGTAGTACTCCTCCGAACGTCCACAATAATCCGATGCTTCAAGGAGACGAGCCCGGGGAAACAACCCTCCCATTAGGTGCAACAGACGCTGATTTCCCCGAGGACATTCGTGACTCTCAAGATGAAACAAGCTCCGAAGCTGGGGGTACTGTTCCTTTCGAGTCCGAACCCGAAGAGAACATTCCCACATATTCCGATGATTTCTCGATACATGGATACGACTCGGAGGGCACATCCTCCACCGTTCCTTCCGTCACTCCTCATGTAAAGACAGTACTCATGACGGACAGCAATCAAGGCGGTTCCAGTGATCGCCAACGCATCGACACTTTGGAGGCCATACTGCACGCATTGGTCAAGTCTGTAGACGAGATCAAAGCGGCTCTTCCTACTCTGTAGGGAGTAACATCTGGCCAAACAAGCGCAGGTCCCACAATCAATGTAGATTCAAATTCAGCGACACCGAACCCGGGCAATAATCCTCCCGAAATAACGGCCCCTACCGCGACAGATGAGGCCCGAGAAGTAAGGAGAGAGGTTCAGGAGCTCCGAGCCATGTTCCACGCCCGAGAAAACTCTCAAGATTTTAGAATACGGCAACCATATCCTGCTGAATGGAGGGATGTTTCGTTCCCACCAAGATATAAGCCGTTCAACATCAACCCATATGATGGCAAGATCTCAGCAAGTCGGTACATCACTTACTTCGAGGTCACCACCGACCATCTGCCCCATGATGACGCTATCCTCACGCGATTATTCATCAGGGCATTGGAAGGAGTCGCCTTCGACTGGTACCGCAACCTGCCAGACAACTGCGTCCACTCCTTCGCTGGCTTGAAACGCTTGTTCTTGGAGAGATTCTATGAGGTAGGGCAGGACGTCATAATGTCTACCCTCATGGACGTCGTCCAAGGAGAGAAAGAGCTAACGAGGAATTACATTGAGCGGTTTCGTCAAACCGCGATGAAGTTACCATCTGGTAATCCGAATTCCTCCTTGATTGAAATTTGCCAAAAGAGACTACTCCCAACAATTAGTCTCTGGATGGGCGAAAGTTAATTCAAGGACTGAAAGGCTTTTATCATCAGTGCTACAAGTGCCGAAGAACGATTAAGAAAGGCTCGCCAACTAAGGTTGCACATCTCAGAGGGAGATAACAAGGGCAAGCGTCCCAACACCAACATCGACAATGGGGGTAGCCCCTCCAACAATCGAGACAACAGAGGCAAGCAGGCTATGGTGGCCTACACGGCCCAGAAGCCCGAGTCACAACCAGCAGACAAACAATGGCCTCAGATCACTTACTCTTTCGAAGACGGCCACGTCAAGCCTATCTTGGACATGCTCATACAAGGAGATAGAATTCAGATCCCTCCACCAAGACGGGAGCCTCGGCCGGCTGACCTGGAGAATCCAAAGTCCTGCCATTACCACCGCTATGTACACCATGCTACACACGACTGCTACCAATTAAAACAGTACATCTAAAACCTCATCGATTCGAACGCTCTGGCCATCGATTTCGAAGAGGTAACCGTGGCAGCCAACATGGTGTCCGTACAATTCGGCAGCTTTCCTCCGACGGAAACTCAAGACGAGGTGGTTCCCATCCCTCTGGCGACAATGGAGATTACCAATCTTCCACCTCCCCGAGATCAAACTACCGGTCTAGTACCTCTCACTACATTGCGAGAAGAAATCATGTGGGTCCATCCGGACCTGGTCCACGAGGTGACTCAGTCCACGACGCCTCCCATTCGCAAGAAGAGAAGTAGAAAAGTCAGATCCTGCCGCACCGTCTCGGCAGATGAAGAAGAAGTCACGGCCGTCGTTACTCGATCTGGAGCACAATCTTAACCCGTGGCTGAGAACTCGACTGATGATCATCCGCCCACTACCACTGACGCTCCAGGGCCTCCTCAGCCTCCGACGACCGACAAGCCTAGGCCGAAGGAGACTCGCTTCAACAAATCCCTCCGAAAGGAGACACCTCAGGGGCTGGAAAGGCCCTACAACTTCGACATCTTGGCACAATTGGCCAATACACCGACCAAATTGTCCTTATATGAACTCCTGAGGCTCTCGAAGGATGTTCGCACGGCCTTGAGCGATGCACTCCGAAATGCCGACGCATACTTGGCTCAGGCCAACCTCACGGGAGAAAATTAGCCCGCAGATCTCCAAGACAGCGCATGTACGGGAGCGATGCCCAATATCGTCTTCACCCCGCAGGATATGCTCATCAAAACCAACCTGCACGATCGCCCGTTATACTACACTGGATACATCGGCGACGTGAAGGTGGACCGGATGCACATTGATCCTGGATCTTCCATAAACATCATTCCGAAGGGTCTACTGCATCATCTTCGCATTCTGATGCATCGCCTGACGCCTACAAACACCGCCATCAGCGGTTTCAATTCGGGCAGAAGCTACCCAATCGGGAAGATCCGTCTGAAATGCCAGATTGGCGGTCTTCAATCAGAAGTCACCTGCTACGTCATAGATGTCGACACTTCTTACAACATCCTTTTGGGGCCCCTTTGGATACACGATTATTTGATCGTGCCTTCCATGCTGCACCAGTGCTTCAAGTACGTCGACAAACACGGCTTTGTGAGGACAGAATTTGCTGATATCGATCCCTTCAAAGGGGTCGAATCCTACTACTCAGACTCCTACCTGTATGAAAAGTCGAAGAGGCACCTTGGTGAAGGAGATGGGCAAGCTCGTACCGAGACAGCCACAGGATCAGAAGAACCTCTGACAATCCACCTCCAAGCTCGCAAACCTGGCAAGTCCGCACCCCTTACCGCCACTCTGCATAAGGACGCTATCAGCCTCTCGGCACAAGAAGAGCAGATGATAATCCGGCTGCCATGGTCTGGCCAAAGGCCAAGACCCTCAACGGAGCCATTGACAATCAGGCTGCCAAGAGTCGGCCAGCCGCAAACGGAGAAGCTCAATCCCTCCGACAAGCCAATGACGATACGCCTTCCCAAGAAGGGTCGTCACCCCGATGCAGGGCCTGGAATTTCTAGCGAACCAACCACTCCCCGCCCGGCATCGAGCACCAAACTGGGGGTCGTTAGTCTGACAGCAACTCCACGTTCTGCTCCATCCATGGAGCCCCTAATAATCAAGTTGCCCAAGTCATCCTCTCAGTCTGTATTTACACAGGGGGTGGCCGAAGAAGAGTCGGAGCTGGCCAAATATGTGGCTGCTCACACTGAGACTTGCTCATGTTGCCCATCAACGGCAAGTTTCTGAAGAAGTATTACATCCGAAACGACATCCCAAAAAAAAAAATTCCTCGATGATTGAGTTATGTACCCTATGGTACCGCTGAACTCATATTCCACCTCCAAATTTCCCAGATTGGTGAGTTATGTACCCCCCAGTGCCGCTGAACTCACATTCCGCCTCCAAATTTTCCAGATCACTGAGTCATGAACCCGCTGATGTCGCTGAACTCACACCCACAATATTCTAGATTATTGAGTCATGTACCCGCTGGTGCCGCTGAACTCGCATCTTTAACACATTCCAGATTATCGAGTCATGTACCCGCTGGTACCACTGAACTCACCCCCCAATTTTCCAGATCATCGAGTCACGTACCCGCTGGTACAACTGAACTCACCTCCCCAATTTTCCAGATCACCGAGTCACGTACCCGCTGGTACCACTGAACTCACCCTCCCAATTTTCCAGAGCATCGAGTCACGTACCCGCTGGTACCACTGAACTCGCCCCCCAATTTTCCAGATTTTTGAGTCATGTGTCCGCTGATACCACTGAACTCACCCTCATAGTTTATCAGATTTCCAAGTCATGTACCCGCTGGTACCTCTGAACTTACACTTCGATTCCAACATTCATGGATTGTCGAGTTATTTACCCATCGGTACCCCTGAACTTACATCCTGGTCACTCTTTTGAAAGAAAGTCATGTATAACCATACCGCTGAACTTTCTTCCCACAAGAGATCCTCCCTCATGATCCACTACCTGCATTCCCAGTGCACAATAAGGGTAACGGGTCCACAAACTTCCAAGACGGCCATGTCCTCATCGCCTCTGAGTCGTCCCATTTTTGCCAAAAATAAATCACCCTTTACATAGAACTTCCATGTCCTCATTACCTCTGAGTCGTTCTATGTGCCTTCCTTCATTGAGCCCCCTCCTGTCATGTCCTCATTACCTCTGAATGGGAAGGCTCCGTCGAAGAAACCTTCATACTTGCCATGTCCACATTACCTCTGAGTAAGTATGATGATCCCCTTTCGACCTATTATCTGTACCCACAACCGGAGTACGCCAAGGGTAATAGGACCACAAATGTCCTCTGTTGACCACAAATGTCCTCTGTTGACCACAAATGTCCTTTGTTGACCACCAATACCCTCCGTCGAGTTCACTCCTGCCATGTACTCATTACCTCTGAGTAGGAAAACTCTACGTCTAAAAAAAAAAACTTTCTTGCTTGCCATGTTCTCATTACCTCTGAGCAAGTACGTCGGTTCCCCTTCATCCTATTATCCGTATCTTAAACCCGGGTACACCAAGGATAATAGGCCCACAAATATCCTCAGCAAAGTTTCTTAGCACAAACATACCATCTCATCATGCCCCAGGAGCCCAGCTGCTCTATGGCATTCCTTTTCCCAATACCAAGAGCACCCATGACCACTTTGCCATGGCTGCTTCAGGTATCTTGACCGAAACTTGTTATCTGTACCTAAAACCAAGGTATGCCATAGGTAACAGGTCCACAAATATATCCCCTATGCGGGGGAGAACACCACCACAATATCATAGGCACAGCAGGCAATACAAATGCAGGGTAGAATTGAAAGTACTCTTTATTTGAAGGAAGAAAAAAGCATTACATATTTTGGGATCATGCCCCCCTCCAGAAAGAAAGAAAACATGGACAAAACAAGAAGAAAAGGCCGACTATAGTTCGGCATTACACAACTCCAAAAGACGGTTCTTCACCGTGGCAGTCCCCCGATCAAGCCTCTGCTTGGCTCGACGCTCGGCCTCTTGGGATAACTGCTCTGCGTCATTCAAATGCGTATATGCCTGCCAGTTGTCTTCCACCTTCTTTAGGGCAAGCTCTAGATTAGCAGAAGCCCTACTGTACTTATCAGCCTCCTGGATAGCAGTCTCTTTCTCAATACGAGCAGCCTCAAGCTCTGACTCCAGGAAAGCCAGTTTTCTCTGGAGCTCGAGGATCTGTTCCCGGGCATCGGCTACCCCGCGAGAAGCATCCGCCTTCCTAGTTGTGCAATCCTCAGTCCGACGGCTCCACTGGTCATACAACCGAGTCAGATTCCGGCGGTCCTGTAATATAGCCGGCTTGAGCGATTCCCGGGCAGCCATCACCTTCTCCACCACGGTAATGAGGAAGTTGCATTCTCGATTTATGGCCGCAGGTAAATCAGTCTGTTGCAACAAGCAAAACTGGGCCACGAGACGATCAGCTTCTAATAGCTTAGGCTCCAAAAGCGCAGCCAGTTCCCCTCCTCCAGGGAGTGTCTTAAGGGTATTAATCTGGCCACCGGCACATCGATGGGCCAGAGTAAAGGGAGTCCCCCTTTCCACCGCTGCCTCGATCCCCCTCTTCAGGTGGCGATGGAAACTGGCAACCACGTCCTGTAACGTGTCATCCAAGACCTCTATAGAGGACGGCGTCAGAGGGAGAGTGGCAGACGGTACCGGAGGAGCAGCTTCAGAAGTTACTGCACCCGCCACCAAAGAGGCAAATTCCATACGGAAAGATGCTTGAATGGCGGCTAACTCCTCTTTCGCTGCCCAAATAGCCTGGATGCTCGGCAGGGAGGAAAGGTTGACCCCCGAAACTACATTCGCAAAGGAGGACACAGGAGAAATCGTCCCTTGTCCCAGCGGCACTGCTACCTGGGACCCCGAGCTCAACCCAGATGAAGGACCCTCGACGCACGGAGGTTCCGTCAGACCCTCTCCGGTAGGGTGCGATCCAGCAATATCAGTCACTGGCAATACAGGGTTGAGATCTGAACATCCAAAGCAACCATTAGTCGACATAATCTGAAGAAAAAGATGACAAGGACGCATAGGCTTATTCACGAGCTATGGTTTGATTTGTATTACCAAGGGAAGAGCGTGGGGGCGACGGCTCGTTCACAGACGGCATAGTCTCCCCATCTACAAAGTCATCATGTTGGGGTTCAGATGTCTCAGGGACGGGCGCGGTAAAACCCCCATCCCCCTGGGTTGAGATTTCGGTAAGATGGGAATCTTCGGTCGCAACCGAAAGCACCCCAGCAGCAATAATAGCGGTGCACACATCACTGACTAAATGAGATAGGACCGGATCAGCCTCGGTGATCGGGTCCTGAGGGGCGAGCACATCCGACGCCTATAAAGAGCAAAAGAAACAAATAATTAGGCCATAACATAGAAGAAGAAGAAAGGAAACAGCTGAAGCCCAAATTACCTCAGGAACCTCGTCCACATCATCAATAAACAGCCTGCGACGTCTTACCGCAGCATGCTTCGTAGAATAGGTTCGGTCATCAGCGGTAGTCACTTGCCTGCTTCGTTTACGCGAAGGACCGGGTACTGCAGATGGTTGATCCTCCACCACCTCGTCAGACAGACTAGACGATTGACCTACGGCCCTTTCCGCCGGCACGATAGGAGGTTGATTCCCAACCTCCTCGCCCGAAGAATGAGATGAGTCATCAGTGTCTTGTTCGTCGTCTTCCTCATCCGCCCTAGTGGACTCTGAGTCCAGCACAGGAACCCTGTTCGCCCCCCTCTTCCTCTTCTTGGACCCTTCTGGCTTCTCAGCCAAACCGGTGCCAGTAATGAAGCTAGTATTCATATCAAAACCAACAGGAGGTTTACTCGCTGCAACATGATAAAGGGCCGCTATATACAAGATATCACTCTCCACCTTTGCATCAGGGAGTGAGAAGCTGGCTCGGGTATGGGTCACATTATAATAATGCCAAGCCCGGACGCCATTGAGCATACTGCCCTCGAAGCTCAAGCAAGCGCTCGGGCGATCCAGGAACAATTGACTATACCCAAATTGACGGGAAAATCTACTGGGCAGATAAGGCTCCAGGTATACTTTATTCCGGTAACGATACACCAGGTGCGCGGGACGGATGTTGCGTAACCAAAGAAGTATCTTCTCTGATAAAAGTTGGGGAGGATCAACGCCGTCAACATGTACCCTCCCCACTTCTCCGGGGGTGAACTCAGGGAG
Organism: Iris pallida; assembly: GCA_029216955.1. Lineage (NCBI taxonomy): Eukaryota > Viridiplantae > Streptophyta > Magnoliopsida > Asparagales > Iridaceae > Iris > Iris pallida. The sequence goes on along the minus strand of JANAVB010008643.1, from coordinate 121,796 downwards.
AGATACAAAGAATTCGGGCCCATCAATTCTTGCCAACGCCCTCCGGCAGGCCGGCATGGTATCATGTTCCCAAGGCTGATGACGATACCGGAAAAGGAAGGCGTCATCAACAGAGACGTTTTTATCAGGTCCCGGCCTCATCAACGACCGATAATGCATCAATAACCACCCCATGAGGTAGTGGTATGGTAGTTCTATCCGTTTAAAGTCCATCGATACATCACGAGCAATGATTTTGGATGAAAAGGCGCGAAGGCCGTGGTGTATGCTACACACCATGGCCGGGAGGAGCGCCAGTCTTACCTTGAAGACCAATTTTACAACAGGAAGAATGAAATGGCGGCTGATCCTTTCTATAGAACCCGTGCCGCCCGAGACTACACAGTTGCGTAGCCATACCGTCAAGAACCCAGCTAAGATCGCTTTATCAGACATCTCCCGGGTACCATAGTGGAAATAACTAAGGGAGTCAGTGCTACTCCCAAACCGGTCACGGGTAGACTTCGACTTCTTGACCTTCGACATCATATCCTTCACCTCCTCCGGGGTTCGAGGAGTTCGAGACGAAACTTGACCGGAGGGACGCAACTTGAAAAGATACAAAATCCAGGCCTTGGTGTGAGGGGCGTTCCCTTCTGAACTATTTACTTTCTTGATAGCCATCTGATGGCAGGCGCTATGATGACACAACAGTTCTTGGTACACGGCGACGAAACCAGGAAACCGTCGATCCAGCTCTTCGAGTTCTTCGTTCGTCGGTGTATATACTTCAAAAGCTTCACCTCCCCATGGCAATCTAGACACAGTGTTCATTTCATGAAGAGCAAGCCCCAATTCTCCTCCGTGGGCAAAGAAAGTCCATGTACGCCGATTATACAGCTCCAATAGAGCCATAAACAAGGGCTTGTTAATGGGCAACGCGTAGCAGGTACCCCTGACGGCGTAGTAGAGATCAATTTCCTGAAGGAAGTCCCCATACTCTCTCAAAATCCATGAGGTAAGATTAGTCCATGTGGGAATGGGGTTGATCCAATTCAGCAGCGACAACCTGCCTATGGGATAAGACCCCTTGCGAGCGAGCTGATTCAGAAAAGTATCAGCTAGGGTAAAGGTAAAATTAGGGCCAGTTGTGTTTACAAAAGTGCCCGGGAGCAGCCCCATCACAGTCCGACTCACGGATTTCTTGCCCGCACATACTAAACCCGTGCGTCTGTTGTAGTGAATGTTGCTCACAAACATTCCCTGTTGGGTGGAAGTCAAGGAGCCCACCATAGTCCTGCCCTACGGTACCATGTTAAACCATGAGAGAGGATAATGCCGCTCCATCTCAGGGATATGAATCTCTACCCCGTCTACAGAAAAATCCCAGTGCTCTGAGACATCCAGCAATCGGGAGTTCTTTATGGAAAGGGCATCCCCAAAGAGAAAAGCCGGTTTCAGAAATTCTTCATCCAACTTCCCCGAATTCATTATTGAACAAAGAAAGCAGAAAGGTTGTTTATTAATAGCAGCCACTCTCTCCCTAGGCTCATTAGTGGGAAGCTGATCCCCTATACGACGGATTAACTCGTCAAGCTGCACGTCTGCGGCATACTGAGCTGAACCCACAAGGAGCTCTCCTGCTGGGTTGGTTGGGAGGTTCACTGAAAAGAAAAAGAAAAAGAGATAAAGAAGAAACAGGATTAAAAGATGGCTAAAACAAAAAATTACTGAATAAAGAAGCTCTCACGAGCCTATGCGGTTCAGGTCAATAATGTCTTATGCGGCTCCAGTCCAGTTGGGTCTCAAGAAATACAGTTTCGAGGAAGCCTATGCGGTTCGAGTCAATACAGTCTCATGCGGCCCAAATCAGATGGGAGTTCCATATGACTCTAGCTCGATAGCTTATGCAGATTGGACGAATAGACACAGTTCTAACAAAAGAACTCATGCGGCACAAAATGCTATGCGGTTCAGCCTGCTAAAAACATATGCGGCTCCGTTCAGAGGAGACTTTATGTGTTTAAATCCTTCTTCTGCGGTTCAAACATGGGGCGGTGTCTATGCGGTTCGGGCATGAAAAAGTCATGCGGCCCATACAGCATATGCGGCTCTGCCATCAACTTGGGAGGAGGCATATGCATAAATATGCAGCAGAGCCATGGGTACTGAAGATCCAAATGCAACCCTTACCCTTAAAGGCAGGACGAACGTCAGAGGGCACTTCTGGTGCTTCAGGCTCGACGGCTGATGAGGACGTCACCCTCTTGCCCTTCGCGGCGGCAGAAATAACTTTAGAAGACTTGGGAGCCATTGCTTCGACGAGAAGACAAAGAAGATCAGAAAGAGAAGACATGAAAAAGAGTGAACGAAAGAGAAGGTAAAGAAGTCCCTCCGGCTAAAGCCACCCGTATTTATAAACAAAGACGGAGCATTTCGATCCCCGTGCATACACGTAAACCGACTCTTCGGTTATCAAAATAAGACGCCGAAAATGAAGGCCAAGCTCCTCGGATCCCGCAACAAAAAGCGGCCTTTTAAAAAATCAACAACATTTAAGTGCTAAAGATTGCCATACGTGGCAAATAATGACGTGGCGAGAGGCTATGCGGCAGAACAGTCTCCTGTGGCTGAATCACCTATGCGGCTGAACAATCCATGCGGCCAAGACTTCCATGCGGTCAGGATTTCATATGCGGCTAGAAGAACACAGCCATGCTTCTTATTCAAAGTATTTCAATTTTGTAAATTGAAAACTTTGAAGGGGGTCTTGTAGAAGCATGGAAAATACTAAAGAAAATGACTCATACGGCCCGGAAAGATCCATGCGGCTCAGAAAACTCATGCGGCTCAGGGAGCCATGCGGCATAAGGAGCTATACGGCCCGAGGTATTCCATGCGACTCAAAAGACAGGTAGCCTGACAGTGCTCCCCTCCGACCCATGCTGCATTAATTGCTTTGACGTCTGACCCCTCTGAAAAATTGACAGCCCTGACACAAAAGCAGGTAATTATGACTCTGTCATAATGATAAATCTCTAGGGAAGAGAAAAGAGATCTTTGACACAAATCCCCCGAGAGCCATAAAAATGCCACGTGGCCTTGCCACGTGGACGTTCGTATGCGGCTCACTTCTCATGCGGTTCAGAATAAATCCTATGTGGCTCAGGTCAAGAAAGCCTCATGCGGCTCAAATAAAGAACTTCTCATGCGGTTCAGAGTGAATCTGTCCTATGCGGCTCAGGCCAAGAAAGTCTCATGCGGCTCGAGCGAGGACTTCTCATGCGGTTCAAGAGGATCATGTCCATGCGGCTCAGGCGGATATGTACCTATGCGGCTCACAAATGATTGCCCCCCTGCGGTTCAAGGGCTCAAGTGAGGGCCACTGCCCAGGCAGCCCTGACACGTGGGCTTAACCATATGCGGCTCAAATTCATATGCGGCCCACTCGTCATACGGTCCAGATCCCCCCAGCAGCTCCTATGACACGTGTCCTAAACCGATTAAATTCCTCAGATTTGCTGCCATTAAAGATTGGGTCAAATCCCAATAATCTGGGACATGTGGCAGAAGAATAGATCTAATTTATTCGCAGATATCAGAAGATCATTATAAGAAAGATTTATTCCAATCAGCATTAATTGCTAACAGGATTTGGTGTAATCTACACCTAATGGCTCGGATTCGTCGCAATCAGAAACGAACGGCCTGGATTGACCAATCCCCAGGCCGCCGCCATCTCCAAGAGCTAATCATTGGCAACCATAATGATCACATCCCACTATTATAAATAGCAGGGTGCTATTCCCTTGCAAAGATATACAAAAAAAGATACACAATATCAGAGAGAAATACGTATATACAGAGAGACTTCCCCCCATAGTCAGAGGGAGAATACACACAGAGAGAGAGAGAGAAGCCAGAAGAGCAGTCAGAGGGAGAGCAAGAAGAAGCATCTCTTCATCAACGCCAACCATCTTTTCGTAGGAGCCAAGGTTGCGTACCGATCGTCCAAGGAGTAAGGCAGGGCTGCCGTCGCTTTCCCGAGCCTCTATCGTCACCCCCCAGAATCTAAAATAAACAATTGTACTTAGACTGCTGTACCTAGGTTTTCGTCCCTAGGCTTTCTTTGTACAAGCGAGTTTGTAACGTGAAGTAAAAGTTCGATCCTCTGATAATTGTTCTGTTCTTTTATATTTCATGGCAACACATGTCAAACCAAGTGTCAACACAGTGTATCAGAAACAGTGTATGCACTGCATTGTGCACGCGTGTCGAGTGCTTTAGGATACGACACACGCCACGTGAGGTCTCGTGCTCGTGTCTAGATCTAGCTTAGGGGTAAGTCTAGGTGTCCAACGCCCTAAAATGAGTCCAAGAGTAGTCGTGTCAAAGAATCGAACCCGTATTAGTAACCTCTGTGCGTGTGTGTGTGTTCAGTCGAACCAGTGCAGGCTTTAGAATGTGTTCGACATGACACAACTTGGGCTGAAACTTGGGGAACAAGATGTCAGTCGTGTCCCCGACCTCTGTGTCAAATATCAAGTGCTCACGTGTCCTATTTATGTTAGATATAGGCATCGAGTAGCATGACAAGTGTCCACAGCCTCGTGCTGAGTCCCGTGTCCAATTTTGGACACAAAAATCGTGTCAAAACATGCTCAGTATCCAAGAAATCCAAATCATACATAAACAACAATAAAAATGTGAAATTAGTTTTGAAAATCATTAACAAACATTCCATTAAGACATTACATCAAACACTTTACACTACACTCCGATACGCCTCCGATACGCGTATCAAATGGACACAAAATCCTACCAAACTTGGTCTACAGGTGTATGGTACCTAGATGCATGCATCTTTGAAGAGAAATCAGGAATTTAAATGAGTTTAGAGCCATTACCTATTGAGAGTTAGAATCTCAATGAAAAACCTAGAAATGAGATCCTTCACCAACTTGCTATGGTCCAAGAGCCTCCAATCCTCGCTAGCTAGCCTCTATTGACCTCTTCTATAGTAGGGGAGTGTGTTGCAATTGATTGGGCTCAATTTGGAGTTGATTTGGAGAAAGGAGGTGAATTTGGAGAAGAACATAAATTAGGGTTTGTAGGAGGCAATGGAAAGAGGCAAAGGGAGGCTAACTTGTGTTTATATAGGCAAGAAGGTGCTTGATGGCAGCCAAAGATTTCTCTAGGGTTAGGGTTTAAGTTCAATAGGAATTAATGGCCCTCTACAATGTAAATTAAGCCCTCAAGCAAGGCCCAAAATAAAATATCTAACCTTAACAAATATCCTACTCCTAACTTAACATAATGATTAGCACAATATTAATCAATCAAAATTTGCTTTAATTAAAAAGTCACAAATGACCAAAATATCCCTAACCTAAAAAGTGGTAATTGGCTATTCTAATCACATGGTTAGGTCTCCGTGGTCATGGTTAGTCTCTAGCGACGTTGTTAGGCATCGCTAATATGAGATATTTTGGTAGTGAAGTAGCTCTAAGGTTACACTAATAAAAATGCCCAAGTCACAATACACTAAATTAAATAATATTAAATTATTTAAAAATCACCATTAATCATTAACATGATTTAAATCTTATTATTTAATGATAAATTTTACAAAAGTTCAAAATTATTCTCTTTTTAGAAAAGTGGTGGTTACACATGTGGTATGTGTTCGAGAGAAAAGGAGGGAAGTCAAATGTGACCTTCCACATGATGAATTCTAAATCCGTTAAGAGATAGAAGGAGGAGTTCATTTTTATCGTATTTGAAATAGAGGGTGGTCTCGGTATTCCCACTTTGTGGATGCCCATACATCAAGAGACTCAGGACAAGCCAAACTTGTCCCCTCTGATGCAAATCTTGAAGGATTCCTTTGACCTTTCTCCCTTCCAATACACAAGATACTTCATTGAGCAACCCAGCTAGTGATGGTAGGTGTCAGCACCTCTCTCTTCTTTGGCACAACTAATTATACTCCTATAACATCGCCAAGGAGAGGAAAAAATAAACATGTTTCATTGTCACTGTCTTACACATAAGCATGGCAACAAAGATAGTCATAAAGGGTATAATGTGGGAAACTTACAATGAAATGGAATAATACTAGAAAAATGGGTAAGCACTCTTAAAGAAGGGTTGGTCTAAAGCCGATACGAAGTTACAAAGAATTGGAGAAGTTTGTTCATGTGATCATGAGAAATACTATGGACCAACATTCCATCACGGTACCTAACCCAATAAGCATCATTCAGCCAAATAGCCCTGGGATGGGGTTGACCCTTAGGCCTTGAGGATGTCTACCAAAACATATGATTGTAACCTCCGATAACCGAATTCTGGATTTTTTGAATTTTTATAATTTATATTTTTTTTCTAAAATTTTCTAAATCTTGAAATTGTGAATTTTAACACGGTATATATTTTCAATCATAATATGCTAATGTTACTTTTGCTTAATCATTTGGTTTCGTAAAACTATACTATATGAGAGTTACCCTTAAATAAAATTATTGTCCATATTCTACGATTTTTATAAGTTATAAATATTTTCCTTGTATAAATAAAATGTTTGTTAAAATACAATTTGTAAATGAATATATTTATTGACTAATTAAACTAGTGGTTAGTAGTTAGTTTTGTGGTTAGTAGTTAGTGTTCCACTAATTTTCCCATTTCTATTACAATTACAACTCTGCCATTAGGGTTTCTACCCTATCCTATATATTAGGGACTCCCCAATATGTTACACAAATTCCTACATACATCCCTAAGAAAAATGCAGCGGCCATCTCCTGGAGAGCCCCAACCCTATCACTCTCGGCTGCCGTACTCACCCTCGACCTCTGCCATTTTCGACGACCTCGATGCCTGACCTCTCCCCCGCTGATCGCCATCATGTTGGCTACCATCACAGTCCAATACCCAACACCAGTACCATCTCTACTTGGTCGAACCCTGTCCGACGACCGCACTGATCTAGCCAACTTGGCCAGACCTCTCCCCATACCACTTGTCATGCTACCGTATCCACCACCAAGTTACCCATGCCCATCACTATTGTCATGCCGCAGTACCGGAATACGGGGACGGACGTCGGCCAGCTACATCGTATAAGCTACGAAGACATTATACGGCGATGACGGCTGTCAATCTTGCTAGGTTTTCAAGCATGCAATCAATCTATGGCCTAAATCTGATCTCATATCCACATGCAATCACTATGAAATAATAGCAAGAGAGAATCATATGGAAAGCAGAAAATACTCATATGATAATCAGGAACTCTACAGTACAAGATAATAATGTAGATAAGTATACCTTCCCACAGTTCCTAGCATGGTCGAGAACTGAAGCACATCCTCCAAGTCAAGTCTAGAAAATCCACAGGGTCGATCAGGCAATCTGGGAACAATCCAGGGTTGGTCAGGCCAACCGTAGAAAGTACCAAAAAGGAAGGCTCAAGGACGGGCGAAGAAAATCCAGTAGGATAAAATATGACATGAATAGCATATATGAACAGTAAAAGAGGGTAAGGATCGTGCGGTACCAACGCATGATAACAATCCACAACTAATGTTGCTAAATAACCAACAATCAACACAATCTCCCTAACCTCTAATAATACCTGCACCGCCAACCGGAACTCATAGTCTGTCATCAAAACAGTAATCAATCCCTATATCAAACAAGAATAAGGAAATGAATTACCGCACCGGGACAGCATTACGGGCCAGCCAGCTTAGCAGGCAGCAAGCCATATATTTTATATGAATAAGCGGCCACTCAAATGTCTACGGCTGTCTAGGTGGAGGTTGGGTTACCCCCAATAATGCAAGTATAGAAAATTCTCATATCGTGTCATCCCAGCAGGGCTAGCGGGGTCAAGTATTACTGGTACTGGATAAGCTTCGGTCCCTCGTAAGACCATCGGACAATGCATGTCATCACCGGTCCCCCGTAAGGCCACCGTGCTGAGCATGCCATGTATATAATGTATAGTACATAAAGTAGTCAGATATTGCCATCCACTAATGCGAAGGGTAACAATATCTGTGGCGGCTAGCCTACAAATCATGACTAATGTCTGTATTAAGGCTAATATTGCACGATCTCGGGATTCTGTTTCCTCCCAATGCTTCTACGAGTTTAAGTTACCTAGATTATCCATACATTTATCCGAAATCACATGACGTGGTCACATGATCATCCTTCTAGATGTCATACCTCAGTACTGTAGAAGCATGGAATTTCACAACTAAATCAAATCCATACGCCAAATGGATGACTCTCCGAATTCTGAGCAATGAATTTGCATTAAATGGATGAACCGGACGCCTCGAATTCAGCCAAACGGCTATTTATAGCACTCGAGGAGCGAGACAGCCACATCATTAAAGGACATATCGGATGCGCCAGCCAAACAGCGCATCACACGGACGTGCCCTCCAGCATAAGGCGCATCACACAGACGCGCCCTACAGTACCCGGCGCATCACAGAGGATACGCCCCCCCTCACATCTCCATGCCGAGTGGAACACCAACCAATGTGCCCACTCAGCTGTCCATTGAACGTCACAAACATTAAATGCTGAACTGACACCAGAGTTGGCAGCACGCTTTCCAAAGTCTGAACAGTTGACAGCTTTTTCAGAAAACGAAGCGTCGGCAACGTCAGCATCATCATGACTCTATTCCGACGGCTACTGCCACGTGGCCATCCGCATGCGCCTCTATGGCCATGCGTCCAAATCGCCATGTGCCTCTACGGCCATGCGTCCAAACCAGCATGCGCCTCAAAAGCCATGCTCCTCAGACCCTTCACTGATCCCTAAAGACAGAAGAAGAGTCTCCAGTTGAAGCTTTGCATGCGCCTCAAAAGCCATGCGCCTCGGACTGATCTCTGATCCCGAAAGACAGAAGGAAGGTCACCTGCATGCGCCTCAAAAGCCATGTGCCCTAAATGGTTTGTAACTCCTAAAGGTTATGAGCCGCAACCTCCTCCTGCGCCCAATCAAAGCGCAGCTCACCAGATCACTACCCCCCCACCAAATCCGAGATCTTCGAGCCATGGGTCGATGAAACGTGTCCTTTGACTCAACTCGTCCAAGATTTCAGCAACAGAAAGATCTTCTCCTCTGCTACGTGCCGGCTCACAACAGCAGTATGAAGAGTTCTCCCCCTCAATCAGGGCGCATCATCTACGCGCCTCCATCAGCAACCTCCACGTGGCGTCCCCACACACCGGCGCATCCTACATGCGCGCATGAGCAGCCAGCCTGCAAAACTATAAATAGAGGGATCTTCTCCTTCATACACACACAGAGAATCCATAATGAACATACAAGGAATCATCAGAGAGGCAGATACAGACACTCAACGTCTTCCTCCTCTCAGCAAGCTCCAGCACCCAGAGCAATCCACGCCTTCAGAGTACCGATAACCGTCGTCAGCCGGTCAACGGAGTCAACGCATTACCACTCGCTCCATTGGCACTAAGGACCCAGCTTAAACAAAAGTGTACTCCTAGGACTACATCTAAGTCCTACATTGTAACACTGTTCTGTTTGTATTAAAGTTTTCAATCAAACAATTTTAATGGCAAACAAGCTGGCGACTCTGCTGGGGACTTCTTTCTCCTCTTCCGAGAAAGTTGTGTCACAGGCCAACGACGTAAAGGTGGGCTCCTCCCACAAGACGCTGGTCGTGCGCCTCAATCAACAGGCGTACGAGGAGTTCATTTCTGAAGGAAGTGCGAGTCCTTCGAAGCGGCTACCAAAGCAGAAGAAGATCCGCACGGCCTGGGTGCTCAAGGTCGACGCCTCGGGCACCACCACTGAAGGGGATACAGCAATCCAGCCTTTCCTTCCTGCTGATGTTCTCAGCAACCAAGGTGCGCCCGCCGATGCAGCGCATCTCTTGGGGAACCGTGCGGCCGACCACGTTCCCCTGCTATCTTCCTCTCAGGCGAGGAAGATACGTCGACGGAGCAGGGGCGCAGCCAATGCCCCGTGCATCACCTCTGATGCGTCACAAAAAGCCTCTGTCTTTGACAAACTCACTCGCTGTAATGGCGAGGAGAATTTGGATGCTGAGTACTATGCGCCCCAGCGGGCTGGTACGAAGAAATCCAAGGCGGCACGGGCCATGTGCCACAAACGTGCTATGCCAGCAGCCGGCCACAGGCACGCGCTCGTCATCACGCGCGCTGTCGATGGCAAGCTGTACAAGGTTGACTCAAGTGCTTTTGTACCAACAACGAGTCGATCTTCAAAGTCCTCATCTCGCTTGGGCGCATCTACTGCGTGCACAACCAAGTCGAGAGAGGCAAACTCAGTGGTCTTGAACTCCCGCGCCTCCTCTGGTTGTGCGTTTGAGGTCCGTTCAAGTCACTTCAAATGTTGTGGTTCCTCCACTACTGATCGTGATGCCTGCTTGGTATTAGATCAGGGGGCGCAGCACTCACCTGACCACCCCGGCGTTTGGCCTTGCCATACGTCTGAAGGGGGTGTGAAGGCACCACTCTCCTCCAATGACCTGCGCAACATGATCACTCACAAGCACCGGTCAGGAGAGTCGACCAACAAGCACAATGCACCTCTCACGGGGCATACTTGTGCGGTGGTCACCATCAACTGCTGTTGCAAGGCGGCAGCTCCACCAAGACAGTCGGTCTTCCAACGACTGCAATCATCGACACCTCTCCGACGTCGCCTTGGGACAAAGGTGTCAGCTGAAGAGGAGCCAAAGGTTGCTTCATGCAACATGGTCTCCAACTTCTCATCAATCCGGAAGACGACTGCCAATTCCTCGTCTTCATCCAAAAGCCAGCCGAGGAAAACCAAGGCAGCTGTCTCGACCTCTGGAGTGTTTGAAGGCACTCGGTCGAGGAAGAAGTCCTTGGAGGAAGCTGGGGGTAGCCAGACCCTTGTTTAGCCTCCTTCCGAAGACGAAGATATCTAAAGCACAGCTGCAGCGGATCTTCATCATCAAGGCGAGATTACTCTCCTTGAAGCCCCTCAAAATGAGGATGTCCTCCAGGACACTGCCGGGGGTAGTTCTGGAAACGAAGAGGTCCTTCAAGACGGAGCTGAGGGCAAGCAGACCCTTGCAGATGCGCCCATTGAAGATGAACTCCAGAATGTGGCTGGGGGTGGCCCAACACCAGGAGAAGTGACTCCCCTGCATGAGGGTGAGGCCGAAAGCGAAGCCTCAACCAATCCATCCACTCCTGGCCGTGCCAGGACAGTATACATGGCTGGAGATGATGTCGAGTCTAGTGCGCCGTAACAGGACATAGTCCAGCGCATAGACTCATTGGAGGGAGGACTCAAAACCCTCTCTGCCTCTATGCAAGCACTGACTCAAGCAGTGTTTGAGATGCGGTCGGCCTTGATCAGGACACCTTCAACTGGTCCTGACCCAGGAGCTAATGGGGAGTCGAGTGTGCCCCTCCAACGGGCGCCCTCGGATACAGAAGTACCTCGGAACTCGGAGCCCTCAAACGCTCCAATCCAGGTGGTACCTCCTTCCCCGACTCCTAGCTCTACGGAGGATGTGGTCGAAATGATCAAAGACCTGCGGGAGCGCTTCGAGTCCAAGAACAAGCAAGAGGAACGCCAGAAGATGGGCATTCCCCAGCCTTATCCCCTCGAGTGGAACAAGGTGGTTTATCCCCCAAAGTATAAACCACAAACACTCACCCCATACGACGGGAAGGACTCTCCACGACGGTACCTGACGTACTTCCAGTCACAGACGGGGCATCTTCCGAAGGAGGACGCGCTCCTCACCAGTATCTTTGTCGGGGCCCTAAAAGGAGTGGCGTATGACTGGTACTGCAGCCTCTCCGACAATTCCATATCATCCTTCGACGACCTGACGCGCCTCTTCCTCGACCGCTTCTACGACGGCGGGAAGGACATGACGATGGCGTCTCTCATAGAGATACGTCAGAAGGAGAAGGAAACGGTTCGGGCGTTCATCGAACGCTTCCGACAGGCTTGCTTCAGGCTACCTCCAGGCATGCCAGAACATGCGCTCCTCTCTGCTTGCAGCATGAACATGTTGCCTGCAGTAAAGCTCTGGCTCAACTCTACTCCCCCTCCTGACTGGAGCTCCCTGATCATCGAAGCTGAAGCTGCAGAAAAGAAGGCGGCCAATGCACGTCTTCTGGGTGTCAGCTTTCCCGTCTTTGACGATAAGGGAAAAAAGTCTGCAGCTAACAGCTCCGGACGAGAAGCAAAGGGGAAACAGGCATTGACTGTTAATGCCTCAAAAGGCGCATCTGCGCCTACTCAGAAGCCTCCACTGGCACCAAGACCCAAGGAGGTTTATTCATTCAATGATGACGACACCCTGCAACTTTTTGAGATACTGAAGCAGGGTGACAAGATCAAGCTACCGGACCCAAAGCGGCCCGATAAAGTTAGGAAAGTGGACAACCCAAGGTACTGTCACTACCATCGGTTTGTCGGACACCCGACCAAGGACTGCTACGTCCTCAGGAATTACATCCAGCGCATGATCAATGCGGATGTAATCTCCGTCGACTATGAAGAGAAGACGGTGTCGGCCAATCTGGTTTCGCTTCAGTTCGGCACCTTGCCGCCAACTACCACACAAGATGGCGTCGTCCCCATCCCTAAGGCGACAATGGAGGTGGTAAACTTACCACCTACTCGTGACAATGTGAGTGGACTCACTCCGCTCACCACATCTCAAGGAGAGGTCCTCTGGGTTCACCCCGACCTCGTCTCCGAGGTGACTCAATCGGAGGTATGCCCTACCTCCAAATCAAAAGGCAGGAAGATCAAGTCTTGCCGCACAGTCTCTTCTTCAACAGAAGAGGCACTTCCAGTGCAAACACGTGCACAACAGAGCTCCCAATCCGGCGAGGCCGCCGCCGAGGTTGTGCCTCCTAGCACCATCCCTGAAGAGGGTCCATCTAAGCCCTCAGCAGCCAATAAGCAGAAGTAGGTGGAGGCTCGTTTTGACAGACCTCTACGGAAGGAGAATGCTTCGGGGCTGTCCAAGCCTCACAACTTCGACATTCTGGCACAATTAGCCAGTACACCTGCGCGCCTGTCTTTGTTCGAGCTCCTGCGTCTTTCTAAAGATTCCCGAGAAGCTCTCTGCGAAGCTCTGAAGGACGCTGAATCCTTTCTCAGTCAGGTCAAGCAGCCTGAAGACCTCCCAACTACTTGTGCGCACTGTCATTGTGCGGATGAAGTTATCCCAAACATAACTTTCACCCAACAAGACATGCTGCTCAAGCATCACCGACATAACCGATCGCTGTATTATACAGGGTACATTGGCTCGGTCAAGGTGAGCCGAATTCAGATCGATCCTGGGTCTTCCCTAAGCATCATCCCGAAGGCGCTGCTATCTAAGCTGGGGATCCCGATGTACCGGCTGGCGCCCTCCAATACAACCATCAGTGGCTTCAATGCTAGTAAGAGCGAGCCATTGGGCAAGATCCGACTGAAGTGTCACATTGGCAGCCTCAAAACTGAGGTGATTTGTTATGTGGTAGATGCCGAGGTCAACTACAACATCCTGCTCGGTCGACCATGGCTGCATGAGTACATGGTGGTGCCCTCCACGCTCCACCAGTGCATGAAGTATGTATCCACCAATGGCGTCATCCGGACGGAGTTTGCAGACATTGATCCTTTCAAAGGGATTGAAGCCTACTTCACCGATTCCGACTTGTACAAACCCATTGACGAGGAGGAAGCCAATGACGCTGATGATAAGGCAGAGACGGCAACAGAACCGGACATGGAGCCTGAGACGACTCCCGACGCCCCCTTGAAAATATGACTGAAGGGGAAACCACCCCAGAAGGCGCCTCCAATGAGCATCAAGCTATCAGGGAAAGCGCCGGCTCGCGAAGCACCCCTGAAGATACGCCTCAAGGGAAAGCCATCTCAAACATCGGTTCCCCTGGTGGCAAAATTACAAGGGAAGGCACCACTCACCGGAGGCGCAGCCGAGGCGCCTCTCAAGGTGCGTCTCAAGGGCAAGCCGCCGCAGTCATCCAAGGTGTCAGAGAAGGCTCATATAACCCTCTCAGACCCCAAAGCTGTAGTGGACTCTTCTAGTCTGCCCCCAGTTCTTACAGACGAGGAGCTTGGTGATTATATCTCCGCTGACGTAGAGGCACCCTCCTTTGACAATGTAATCCCACAGGATAAGATCTCGTACTTTATCAATAATAGAGTGTCTTTTAATTATTCTTGTCTTCCACACTGGAATGCCATGTATACATTAGACAACGCTCTATGGTCGTTGCAAACACAAATAACGACCGTCTACCATAATCGGATAGTCCCGTCTCAAGGAGTCTTCATAGTCCCTCCACGGAGCCGAGACCAAGGCACCATCATCTCGGGCAAAGTCGAGCGTCATCGGGACCTCCCGTCAATCGAGCCCGAACCTGATACCGGCAGAGTACAAGTCTATCGGTACACGGATGCGGCAAAGCACATCATCCAAAAGATGGGCTACGACCTGAAAAGCAACAAAGGCTTAAACTACGGCAAGGGTCGACATCTCCCTGTCCGGTTTTCGATGCCCAATGGAAAGCCACAGGACTATTATAATCGGACTGGACGAGGGTTAGGCTATGTCACGCCGCCATCAACCCCAGAGAGTTCAGATGCAGAAGACATAGAACATTCCCATTCGTCCGAAGCATCAACTTGGGATTCCGATACTAGTATCGGATCAGTCTTCAGGAAAGTACTGTCAGCTAACATGACGTCAGCACAACCTCAAAAAGGTGAAGGCAAAGACCAAGCGCCAGAACCCTTCGAAGAATAACCCTGGGCCCAACGCCTAGGGGAACAATGGGAATCTCGTTTTGAGCTTTGTGAACCTCCCACTGAAGACGAAGTCGAGAAGATCGACCTCGGGGAGGGGTCTTCTTCCAAACCCATCTTCATCAGTAAAAGCCTGGAAGGAGAAGATCGAGAATCTTTAATCCAACTGGCTAAAGAGTATATCGACGTCTTTGCCTGGAGCTATGAAGACATGCCGGGACTCGATCTACAGATCGTAATGCATAGGTTGAACATCTTACCTGATGCCAAACCTATCAAACAACAGCAGTGACGCTTCCGTCCGGACATCATGAATGCCATCGATCAGGAGGTAGACAAACTCTTGACCAGCGGCTTCATCCGTGAGGAACAACACCCGGATTGGGTAGCTAACGTCGTTCCTGTCACCAAGAAGAATGGGAAGATACGAGTCTGTATTGACTTCAGGGATCTCAACTCTGCTTGCCCGAAGGAGGAATTCCCGCTTCCAATCACTGATGTGATGATCGACAACACATGTGGCTTTGAACGCATGTCCTTCATGGACGGGTATTCAGGCTACAATCAAATCAAGATGTTCTCCGATGATGCAAAACACACGTCATTCAGGACTCCAAAGGGTGTTTTCTGCTACACAGTAATGCCCTTCGGCTTGAAGAACGCCGGTACGACATACCAGCGAGCTATGAGCACCATCTTCCGTTAACATCTTCACAAGACGGTCGAATGCTATGTTGATGACATCGCAGTCAAGAGCCGCCTCAAAGTAGATCACCTACAGGACCTGAAGACGGTCTTCGATCTCATGCGGGTACATCAACTCAAAATGAACCCCGCTAAATCCTTTCTGGGGGTTTCTAGCGGCAAATTCTTGGGTCTTGTCATCACAGCGAAAGGCATTCATGTTGATCCTGAGAAGACCAAAGCCATCCTCAACATGGACCCTCCGAAGAACCTTTGAGAACTTCGGGGCCTACAGGGACGTCTGGCATATATCCGAAGGTTCATAGCAAACCTCTCCGGTAGATGTCAACCCTTTACTCAGCTCATGAAGAAGGGAGTCTCTTACGTCTGGAAAGAGGAGTGCCAAAAGGCTTTCGACGACATCAAGGCTTACTTAACAAGCCCACCAGTCCTGGTAGCGCCAGTCGCCGGCAAACCATTCCTCCTCTACGTCCGTGCCATGGATCATTCTCTTGGCACTCTGCTGGCTCAAAATAGCGATACAGGCTTCAAGCAAGCAATCTACTACCTCAGTCGAATACTCATCGGGGCCGAACACCGGTACAACCCCGTCGAAAAGGAGTGCTTGGCTTTGGTGTTTGCCATCCAGAAGACTCGTCATTATGTCTCGGGTCAGACAATTCATGTCATTTCCCAAGTCAGTCCGCTCAGAGTCCTCATGACGAAGCCAGGATCATTGAACTCCCGACTGGCTACATGGGCGATCTTGCTAACACCGTACAAAATGGTGTTTGTGCCGCAAAAAGCTGTTAAGGGTCAAGCTCTGGCTGACTTTTTAGCTGCACACCCCATCCCAGAATCCTCAAAACTCTATGAAGATATCCCGGATGAGGTCTAAGAATCCAACGTCACCGAAGGAAGCTCCGTTTGGCGGATGTTCTTCGACGGCGCTTCGAGAACAGGCCCCAAAGGCCAAATCATCGTAGGAGTGGGGGTAGTCTTAGTCTCCCCCGATCAGCTGGTCATCCAGCGTGCGTACTCTCTTTCGAAGCCGTGCTCCAACAACGTTGCCGAGTACAACGCACTCGTCATGGGACTCCAGCTCGCACAACAGCTGGGGGTCGACCATCTGGAAGCTTACGGCGACTCAAAACTCGTCGTAAACTAGGTTCGGGGACAATACGAAGTTCGCCATGAAGATTTAATCCTTTATCATGAAGTCACATTGAACATCATTTCAACCTTCACCGGGTTCTTCATTGAACATGTCCCCCGTTTACAAAACTTGGAGGCCGATGCTCTGGCCGGCCTCGCAGCCTCATTAGCAGCGCCCTTTGGGACTCAACACTATATCACGGTAACAGGACGATATCTGATTTGTCCCAGAAACAACCTATGCTTGCGAGTGGCCCACGCCATGCCGACAAACACTGGTGTTAATGTCCGAGACTGGAGGTTCCCGTTCATCGACTTCGCTGTCTACGGAATCCTTCCAGAGGACCCAAAGGAAGCCGTCTCAGTTAGGAGACGCTCTCTTCGATTCTACTACGATACGGCTACCAAAACGCTGTACCGACGCTCCTTCGATGGGCTCCTCCTTCGATGCCTGTCCAACGAAGAAGCAGCCGAAGCTCTTCAAGAAGTTCATGACGGAACTTGTGGAGCTCATCAACCCGGTCCTAAGTTGCAAGATCGACTGTGACGTATGGGCTACTACTGGCCAACCATGGTTGCCGATACTGTCGAATATGCCAAGAAGTGCCACGCGTGCCAACTTCATGCAGACTTCATATATATACCATCGGAGCCACTCCATCCTACAGTCGCCTTCTGGCCCTTCGAAGCCTGGGGCATAGACATTGTAGGGCCAATCACCCCTCCTTCATCGAGAGGACACCGTTTCATCCTGGCCATCACCGACTACTTCTCCAAATGGGCGGAAGCAGTTCCACTAGCAGAAGTAAAAAAGCTCCAGGGTGGTCAGCTTTATCAAACACCATGTCATTTACCGTTTCGGAGTACCCCGGCGGATCATCCATGACAATGGTCCTCAGTTTATCAGCCACATTTTCAGCAGGTTCTGTGATAAGAATCGCATTCAGAACATGGCCTCAACCGCCTACAATCCGGCAGCAAACGGATTGGCTAAGGCATTCAACAAAACTATCGTTAGGCTGCTCAAAAAGGTCGTGTCATCCAACAAATGTGACTGGAACGAAAAGCTTGGCGAATGCCTTTGGGCCGACCGTACAACGGTATGGACCCCAACAGGCAACACTCCATTCTCCCTGGTCTACGGGAGCGAAGCAGTACTGCCTCTCGAGATACAGATACCTTCGCTCCGCGTAGGAATCACAAACAAACTCACAGAAGAGGACAATCAACGTCATCATCTGCGGGAACTGGAGGCACTTGACGAAAAGCGTCTCCTAGCTCAACAACGCATCGAGCTCTACCAAGCCCGTATATCACAGGCTTTCAACAAAAAGGTCAAAAAGAGGACTTTCCAAGTTGGCGACCTGGTTTTAGCAGTCAGAAGACCAATGGTGTTGACCCACAAGACACCAGGAAAGTTCGAGCCCAAGTGGGAAGGACCTTTCATCATAGAGACGGTATACTCAAACGGTGCTTACCGCCTCGCCAAACCCAATGGAAACTTGTTCATGATGCCCATCAACGGCAAGTTCCTAAAGAAGTACTATTCTTGCATCCTCTAGACATGTACTTCCTCAAACAACCTCTTTCCACAAACTCATACGCCTCCAGAACCCAGCTGTTCCGTGGCATCTTCCAGTAGAAAGATAACCACGTCCATATTACCTCTGAGTTGTCTCTCTACACCCTACAAAGCAGAATCTTACACTTCGTAAGCCTACGCTATCCTTCATGTTTACCACGTCCACATTACCTCTGAGTAAACATCTTGTACAAACAACCCCTGCGTTATTGTACATTTATTGCAGAACTTCTACGTCCATATAACCTCTGAGTTATTCAGCGTATCCCCCAAGATCATCCCTACCACGTCCATAATACCTCTGAGTAGGAAGATTCTATCATTTCGAACCCAATGATTGCCATGTCCATATTACCTCTGAGCAAACATGATGGTTCCTTCAAACTTATTATCTGTACCTGAAAACTAAGGTGCGCAAAAGATAATAGGTCCACACAAATCATCAAGTTCATGACAATAAAAGATGAACACATCACAAAAAAAGGTTGTAGACTTCTTTATTCTTCTGAAAAGGGAGTACAAGAAACTACATCATCCCCCAGTAAGGGTTGCAAAAGAACACAAAAGAAAAAGGGAAAAAGCTATGGTCCCTGAATCTCCCCAGGATGGGCTGAGAGCTCCCTGACTCGAAGCTTTAAGTCGACTGCACGGGCCTCCACCGTCGCCAGGACTCGTCGCTCTGCTTCTTGGCGCATCAATTCAACGGCTCCAGCGGAAGTATCACTTGCATGCTTCTCATCAAGCTGTCGTCGTTGCTGTACCAAGGCAAGAGTCCGCTGAGTAAAAGTCGCTTCATCCTTCTTAAATGCTGCATGTTCAGCCCAGACACGCTCGACCTCTAACTGGAGTCGGGCCCGTTGGTCTTCAAGGCGGCGCATCTGGGTGTCGATATCTGCGTAATTAGCTTCCATTGCAGCTCGAGTTTCCACCATCGTCTTTATGGACTGAGACAACTGCTCTACCGCAGCCTCAGTCTCAGCCACCTCGCGCTCCCAGACGCCCACGGTGGCCTGGTATGAAGACTCGATCTCGGCGATCAGCTTCCCCTTTTCCGCATCTATCAGGACAGAGAGGTCGTTTCGCTGGATGCGTTGAAGTTTCGCGAGCCGCTCATCCAGCTCGATCACCGAAGCCTCCAGAATTTCGGCCATATGATCGTGGCCTTGGTGAATACGAATCAGCTTGATGCAGGGCATTGCCAGAGCTTTTGTCGTCGCAAAACTCCCATTGGCATCCATCACAGCAGATACACCCTTCTGCAACATTTTGTACACCCCCTCGACGAGGAATTTCACATACTCGTCTGCATCCGCCAGGACCTGCGGCATCATCGCGGGAGTTGGAGGAGCTACTACAGTTTGCAGACCGGAAGAAGATCCGCCAACCTCAATCAGCGAGGCTTGAACCTCGGCATCAATGGGCTCTTCATCAACAGGGGCTGGACTTCTAGTCCGAGGAGCCGAAGCAACAGAAGGGGCCGGCACAGGCGTCGAGATGGTCCCCCAAGTAGAAGGAGCGACACAGGGTTCTACACCCTTACCCTTCTCAAGCCCGGAGGAACCTCTGACGTCAACGGCCACCTCTTCTACCCCCAACATCCTATCAACAGTTGGTACCTCCCTTGGCAGAATAGGGAGATTATCACTTGTCTCTTGACCCGTCGCAGCGGTCTTGACTGGCAGACGGGTCTCATCATCGAGTCCCTCAACAGGGACAGAATCTGTCGCTACCTCCTGAGTGGTAGCCGCCTCAACTTCCACGGTTGAAGCCGGGGTAGGACTCGGCAATGATGCAGCCGACCTCCCCTCATCATGATAAAGAGGGGATTCAACCCTCTCCTCTGTCTCAACTACTTCTGTTGCCTCCGCAACAGGCTCTTGCAGCTCTGGAGCAACGTCATCGGAAGACGACGAACTCCATTCTTCTTCACCACCAGGAAATGGCGTGCTTGTTAAACCTTTGGCACTTGAAGCTCCCGTTCTGGCCTTTGCCGTCTCGGAAGCTGCTGCACCCTCAGTTTCCCTCCTGACATAATCTGGGGATACCGGAATCTCCACGTCAACAGCATCCTCCGGATCTTCCTCCATGGGAGACATCATGGTCGGCGGGATACGCACTTCAGACGAGCCCGCCGTCCCTTCTCGCCTGCTCCCACCTGACTTTGGGGTGCGAGGTTTTCTTTTTAACGGTTCCTACAAGAGAAGATGAAGCCTCGTAACTAGTGGAACCCAAAATCAGATTATGTGGGATGACTTTACCTCTGCGGACGTTGAATCCGATGACGCCGTCGGTGACGACGCCTTCTTCTGCTTCTTCGGTACAGGAGATTCAATCCCTTCGTCTGCACATCGCTTTGATCGATCGCCCGAGGGTTCTGCTTGAGAGGCGGAAGGGGCACTCTGGTGACCTATCCCTGACGGACGATGCGATCGGGCCTTCACCGGTACGTTCTCGGTCATCGCTAACTGGGTGCCTGCAATAAGACTGGTCTCCCTGTCATATCCGGAGGGCGCAGCAGCCATAGCACAGTAAAATTTGGCAGCTGAGTAAAGAATGGGCGACCGCGGATCTGGGACGGGCAACGTAAAACGAGCTCCGGTACATCCGGCATTATAGTAATGCCAAGCTCGTGCACCATCCAACAAACTTCCAATATACCCCAGAGAAATACTGGGGTTATCTAACATCATCTGGGCATAACCAAATTGCCGCGCAAAGCGGCTTGGCAAATATGGTTCCAGGTAGCACTGATTCCTGTTCCGGTATACCAGATGAGATGGCCGGATACTCTGCAACCAGCAGAATCCCTATTGAGGCAGAGTGGTGGTTCCTTCGCCCAGATCCCTTAGATCTTCGTTGGCCTCAAAGCCCAAGTAGATTGGACCAACTTTGGTAATTTCCCAACCCTGAAGACGGGATAAAACCTTTCTACAAACAGGCACACCAGTATGCGACCAGCTCCTCCGATTGAAACGACGAAGGAGTGCATCTCCAGCCTTATAATCTTCTTCCGAGCCTGGACTCATCACACTGGGATGATGCAAAATCAGCCATCCCATAAAATAGTGAAACGGCAGTTCGGCGCACGGGAAGTTATTGTTTCGGCCTCTGTCATGAATCACATTTCCAGCAAATTCTCTCAAACCTCGCTGCAGGTTACATACCATTGCGGGGAGAAGAGCCAAACACCGCCCGAAGACCAGCTTCACGGCTGGCAGGATTAAGTTTCGGGTTACCCTCTCTACGGCACCGGATCCGCCCGCAAATACGCAATCCCGGAGCCATATCATCAGGTAGGACGCCAACACCGCCTTGGGTGACATCCGATATGCAAGATGCCAGAAGCAGCTGTAGGAGCGTGCATCTGACTGCTGGTCCTCATTTCCTCGGGGATTTTTCTCCCCTAACCTGCTCATTTCGGACAGCACTTCCCTACGAGAGAGCGCCGGTGGAGTGGAAAATTGTGAGGGATCCTCCTTGTCTTGTCTAAAGACATAATCTCTCCAAGCGGTCACATGAGGCTGCGTCCCGTTCCTATCCCGTCTCTGCATATAGTAATGATGACTTGCCACTTCCTTGAAGACAGCCGTCATCTCCTCAGCCCTGTCCCCCAGGACTTGAAGTTCCTCGTTGGTGGGAAAGTACTCTTCATAGGGTTCCGACCCCCAAGGGAGTTTTGACACCTCGTACATCTCATGAAGTGCGAACCCTAATTCCCCCACCGGAGTAAAAAAGGTCCCGGTATGGACATCAAACATCTCCAGTAGTGCGAAGAACATGTGCCTGTTGAGATCAACACCCGTCTGGGTAGCACGGATCGCGGCGGTCAACCCAATCTCTCGAAGCTCGGTCCGAAACCGTGACAAGATCCAGAGTGTCAGTTTATCCCTCTTGGAAACGTAATGGCACCAACCCTCTACCCGAAAATCTCCTTTCGGGTATGAGCGTTCCATCAAAAACATACGATGTGTAAAGGTCGAAGCACTATAAGCAAACGTATCAATGGGTACGTCACTGTAGAGGCTCCCGGGGCGTAGAGTCCGCCAGGTGAAAGAAGACCCAGACCGTGTGGCGGTCAAAGCATCCCTTTGGTCGAAGGTAGAATCAATTTGGATGACGCCAGTCACCGCTCCCCCCTGAGAAGGGGTAAGATCCCAAGACATCCTCCTCTGGGAAACAAGGCGACAGAAGGATGTCAAAGGCCATTGACGTTCAAGTTGCTTAACAGTCATATGCACCCCATTCGCTGTAAAGAACCAGTCCTCCTTGACCTTCAACACCGTCGCATCAGTAGAAGTGAGACGGTCTCCGAATAGGAACTCAGGCTTCAAGAAGGTCAATTTATCAGATGTGGAAGATTTTAAAACACCACGTTCCATCTTCCGTTTGAGGAACCCATACTGTTGCTCACGGATTTGGGTCATTCTCTCGGGAGGCTGATCCAGCATGAGAGCCTCTTGAGCGGGGTTTATCACTTCCTCATCATACTCTACTCCCATCTGGTTGAAGACAGCCTCCAAGAACACTTCATTCAAAGGCGGGATCGCTACTGACACTAGCAAAGATCAGAAAAATGTTAGAAGCAACAAGAGAAAGAAGAGCTTCGGCGCATCATCAGGGTCTAAACCCATGCGCGTCAGCAGCCTCGGCACATCATCAGGGTTTAAGCCCATGCGCGTCAGCAGCCTCGGCGCATCATCAGGGTCTAAATCCATGCGCGTCGGCGAACAAAGACCGCGGCACATCATTAAAGACCCAAGGTCTATGTGCGTTGGTATACGAAAGAAAAAAACAAGACTTACCAACCACCTCCGGCCGAACTTCGACAGGCCGTCGGGGAACGTCAGCCGTTACAACTTTCGCCGGCTCCTTCGCTTTCTCCTTCCCCTTGCCGGCACCACCGCGAGGAGTCTTGGGAGCCATTCTCTCAGAGAAGAAAAAGTTAGGATTTTGGAAAAAACTCTAAAGAAAGCAAAGGCACAGAGCAGATGAACTCTCTCTCTCTCTCTCTCCAACCCTCACCTATTTATAGGGCATGGTCGCATGCGTGAACCGATGACGTGTAATCTCATCCGTCGCTTCGGATTCCGTGAGGAGATAACAACAAATACAACCAAAAGATCATCATTAATCTTTTGGGTTACCAAGGCGTCATCATCATCAACTGAAAGGAGCATGCGCCCGAACAAGCATGCGCCCAAAAATCATGCGCCCTGACCTCCATGCTTCTTATTTAAAGTATTCCAAAACTTATTCAAAAGTTTTGAAAACTTTGAAGGGGGTCTTGTAAAAGCATGGAATTTCACAACCAAATCAAACCCATACGCCAAGTGGATGACTCTTCGAATTCTGTGCAATGAATTTGTATTAAATGGATGAACCGGACGCCTCGAATTCAGCCAAACGGCTATTTATAGCACTCGAGGAGCGAGACAGCCGCGTCATTAAAGGACATGTCGGATGCGCCAGCCAAACAGCGCATCACACGGATGCGCCCTCCAGCATCAGGCGCATCACACAGATGCGCCCTACAGTACCCGGCGCATCACAGAGGATGCGCCCCCCCTCACATCTCCATGCCGAGTGGAACACCAACCAATGTGCCCACTCAGCTGTCCATCGAACGTCGCAAACATTAAATGCTGAACTGACACCAGAGTTGGCAGCACGCTTCCCAAAGTCTGAACAGTTGACAGCTTTTTCAGAGAACGAAGCGTCGGCAACGTCAGCATCATCATGACTCTATTCCGACGGCTACTGCCACGTGGCCATCCGTATGTGCCTTTATGGCCATGCGTCCAAATCGCCATGTGCCTCTACGGCCATGCGTCCAAACCAGCATGCACCTCAAAAGCCATGCGCCTCAGACCCTTCACTGATCCCTAAAGACAGAAGAAGAGTCTCCAGTTGAAGCTTTGCATGCGCCTCAAAAGCCATGCGCCCCGGACTGATCTCTGATCCCGAAAGACAGAAGGAAGGTCACCTGCATGCGCCTCAAAAGTCATGCGCCCTAAATGGTTTGTAACTCCTAAAGGTTATGAGCCGCAACCTCCTCCTGCGCCCAATCAAAGCACAGCTCACCAGATCACTACCCCCCCACCAAATCCGAGATCTTCGAGCCATGGGTCGATGACACGTGTCCTTTGACTCAACTCGTCCAAGATTTCAGCAACAGAAAGATCTTCTCCTCTGCTACGTGCCGGCTCACAACAGCAGTATGAAGAGTTCTCCCCCTCAATCAGGACGCATCATCTACGCGCCTCCATCAGCAACCGCCACGTGGCATCCCCACACACCGGCGCATCCTACATGCGCGCATGAGCAGCCAGCCTGCAAAACTATAAATAGAGGGATCTTTTCCTTCACACACACACAGAGAATCCATAACAAACATACAAGGAATCATCAGAGAGGCAGATACAGACACTCAACGTCTTCCTCCTCTCAGCAAGCTCCAGCACCTAGAGCAATCCACGCCTTCAGAGAACCGATAACCGTCGTCAGCCGGTCAACGGAGTCAACGCATTACCACTCGCTCCATTGGCACTAAGGACCCAGCTTAAACAAAAGTGTACTCCTAGGACTACATCTAAGTCCTACATTGTAACACTGTTCTATTTGTATTAAAGTTTTCATTCAAACAATTTTAATGGCAAACAAGTACGAGAATGCTAAGTAAGAATCAACCTCGGCAGCTATAGTCCCAGTTGTGATCCATCCTTACTGTTATGCAATAAGTAAGCAAGCAATCCTGACTACACTAAGACTATAGGCCGACTACCAGATACCCATGCATGTAATCATAGATATAATTAAGGGGATAGCACCTTAAAGTGCCGCTGCCAAGAGCACCTCAGTGCCATGTAATCAAGGGAATAACACATCAAAGTGCCGCTGCCAAGGAGCACCTCAGTACAAAGTCAGGGCCAATACCTCAAGGGAAAACTGGACTTATAGCATGGATACAAGTAGTCATATCGGGGACAAGGTCAAATCTGTCAGTCACATGAAATCATTTGACCACATCGTGGTATGGATATCAGTTCAAGTATATGGTCAGGATCTCGACTATAATAGCATCTCAAGCACACATGGGAGCCTACAGCTCTAATCTTCAAGTCGGTCCATCCACGGAATCAATCAATCAATAGCCTTCACATCCACGATGGAAGAAATATCATGCCAAGAAAGTCAATCACCAAATACTAAGCCAATCACTAGAATCAATGCTAGGCCCTCTAGCTCACAAGAATCCTCTGAATCAATGATCACAAGCTATCAGAAAACAAGTCTCTCAACTACCAAGATAGAAAAATCAAACTACGTTCTGGGCGCTTGGGAAGTCGAGTAAAAATTATATGCAGTACCATAATGCATACTGGAAACCAAACCATAGCCGAGAACACTAAGTCTCGACCTCCAACAACACTACGATGCGTACTGGGCGCCAAGCCAACACATGCAACAAGAATCGCCATGCAGGGCACATCACAGACCCACAGTCATAATCCAAGCCACAAGCAGATTCACAGATGTCACGACCCGCTCCCGAATAATTAGACATGAGTCGGACATGCCCAGCCTTCGTTGTTAGACACGACAAAGTAAGCTTTACCAATCTAGGAAAAACTAACCAGATATACAAGAGTAAATGTGATTACAACATCTATAAACGAAGCCCAAATCCAGATACATGTCTCAAGTTTATTACATTCCAGCAAAAGAAAATAAAGTCTAATAGTCTTAAAATACAGGGAAATATAACTCATGAAACATGAAACCAGACAATCCTATGATACATCATGTCAACAAGGTGATACATGAATGAATATACAAGACATGAGAAAATGAACAAGTCCGAGGAGTATACTTGCCTTGCTCAAGGTGATCAAGTGTGGGGTGTATAGCTGGGTATCCACCTGTTAAATGATTTACAAGTAATTAATAACTATTTTAGTTTAGTGATTTCCTTAAAACATGACTTAATTATACTCTATCCTAGCTAAAGAATCCACATACTAAAATAATATACATATCTAGATACTACAGCCCTAGCATCCAACTATCAGTAGGAAATGGTTCACAACAAAATAAATGTATATATACCAACTGGTATCCTTTCTCAGTCAATCCTATACCTAACTTGAATATTAAAGCAGTCCCAAAAGAGATCAGCCCTGAAACTGACTAACATGTTAAGTCACTGATCCAACAGTCCTATTCTAGGCTAAGTAACCAGCCCCAATTACATCATATCCCCATCCAATTTATATCCCATTTCATTCTACTGAGATGTCAGAACTTCCCAAGGATAGATTATCCTACCTCCATCTCTCATACTTGCTATTAGTCTATAAAAACATATGTAGAAACTTAGAAATGGTAGGGGGTGATATATACTTAATCAAACTAAGACCATTTACTTCAGTCCTGAATTAGGTCATAATAGTCTTAACCACAGTATTTAGTTTCAGTTAAGCTCACATCAAACTAAACCATACTGATATTTCTTAACTTTACAAGGCAGGGTACATGACATTTAACTAGGACAGCTAATAACTCAGTCCTGGAAACACCAATCAGTCCCAGAATGATATATAAATATCAGCCTCAGTTAAAACTTAACTGACAACCAATTGCCAAAATCACCCATTCCTAACTACAAACTATGAGACCCTATATCAACTCCAGGTTAAGGAATCAGTCAGTCTTTAAATTATAATTTTCAGGTTAAGGAATAACTTAGTCCTGGCAACCTAAGATCGACTTTAGTTCTCAGTAGAACCTGAGAACAGTCAGTCTATAGCAGGACTGATGTAGGTCAGTCCTTCCCAAATTCTCAGAATACTAGACATAATTTAGTTCAGTCCTCCATATTAGGACTGAAACAAACAGTCGAGTGCAGGACTGATGCCCTCCTTCTAGTCCATAGCTAATTTATGAATTATATCTGAACCAACAGTCCTAAATTGATCAATCTAACATGGCTCCCCAATCAACACATAACAGGATTCTCAGGTTAATCCCTTATCAGAATATACAATTATCAAGCCAATGATGGACTGGCCCTAACTGTTCTGGGGACAACAATCCCCATGTTGCACTGGTTAGCCTATCTGTGCACTCAAAAGAAAATTCAGTCACCACAGTTCTCTAAGACACCTCAGGGGAGTTATAATGGTTACAGGCCCTGCAATTAGCCTCAACCTGATATCAACACAGCTTGCAAGGACTTACCAAACTCAGCTTTCTTATCCCACAATCATGCTCGATTGCTCGATAAGGTATTCCAATATGCTGTTAGATAGGAAAGTGACCAAATTTGCAGTCATGTTCTATTGGTGTCATGATCTCAGGTCAAGCCTCAATTCCAGATTCCTACTTGAAGTATTAGACTACTACATGTAGAGCCTAAAAATCAAGTTGTGCCCTGAATATACTGATCAGTGATCAAATTGTGCCCCAAAAATTAGGTTGTGCCACTGATATAAAGCTCAGAGAACAGACTGTGCCACTGATCAGGTTGTGCCTGATATCAGACTGCGCCCAGTCTTTTTGCGCCAAAACCTACGTGGCATCTGACACTTAATGGTCATCATTACCTGACAACACTGACAATTGACACAACAGTGAACGAGGAAAATCTCTTCGAATCCCGTGAATTATGTTACTCAAGGAAAGTTAGTGGACAGTTGTCCTGTACGCTTCGTGAGTTGCGCCCAGGCATAATCTAAACAAAATCTTTAGTTGCGCCTTGGCACAACCTGAATGACTTTTGCTCAGAAGCTGCCACGTGTGTAGGCGCGGCCCAAATCAAGCGCAGTTTGACTTGTTGACTGAAGCTCGCATAACCTGATAAAGTTGAAATAACTTGCATTCTAAAGCAGGATGACGTGGCGCACATGCTACTAATCTCTCAAGACGTGTCTACTATCCTGTACATGACCATGCGCATCTCAATCATATGATGCCACGCATCTAAATACAGTTAGTACACGATTAACAACTGAATGAAAGTTGGCACAACAGAAGGTTAGCGCAACTCAATGTGGCACAATCTAGCTTTACGTACCATCAGAATAACTGCTAAAACAGTTATTTCAAGAACTCTATAAATAGAGTTTCCAATCATTATCTGGAGGACACACACAGAGATCAAGAACTCTTGCTGCTGCGTTCTCTAGAGGCTACAGTCTTCAAGTTCACATAGTCCAAGGGATAAAGTGACCGTCTTCTGATCAGATTCCTAAAGTTATACTTCCCTATAATTTATTATACTTTGTACTCTTTTACAAGTTTGGAATAAACAAATTTTATTTTTGCAAACAAAATGGCGACTCTGCTGGGGACGATTTTCTCCTCCGACGAGAAAGTGACAACTCAATGTGACATTGCGTCGATCGGCAAGACGCAGAAGACTCTGGTTGTTCAAGTCAACCAGACAGCCTACGAGAATATGATCAACACCAAGAGCAACAAGCGCACGGTGGCTATCGCCAAGAACAGGACTGTATGGACTACTAAATCTCCTACAGTCATTGTTGCCCAGGCACAACTTGAGTGCTCAATGACCAAGGCACAATCTGCCTCAGTGGCTCCAGCACAGCCTATTTCTGTTGCTAGGGTGCAATCTGCTCACCCTGCTGCCCATACGCAGTCTACTACTATCATTGCTGCTAAGGTGCAGTTAGTTCAAGCTACTGTCGAGGCACAGTCTACCAATGTTGCTGCCAAGGCACCACCAGAAGTCCGTAGGACTATGGAAGCAATCGACAACCCAGGCACAATCTGCTACTCTGGCACAACTCAAGGGAACTAGTCTTTTGGCTATTCCCTCTTCCAATTCTCAAGTTCTGAACTTGGAGAATTCATGTCCTACTGCCAACACTAGACAAAATAAAGGTAAAAGTCCTTTGACATTTCCTCAATTGGTACAATCTATGCCTAAAATGGTCACACAACAGAATAAAGGGAAACGCTTCTTAGCTAACCCTATTCAAAATAAAATAAAGCACCCTTTGGTCTTTCCTCAAACTTCCCTGGTCTATGACTCAGAGGAAGACGTATCAGATTCTATTCCTGTAAACAGAGGTCCTCGGATCTCTGATACCGGAAAGAATACTAATCAGAGAGGTATCTTACCTACCCCGGGAGCGAAATTTTCAGATTTACACGCTTATCTCAATAGGCGTCAACCAATATCAACTTTGGCGAAACGCAAGAACCCTATGCCAAAGGCCAATCTACACCAAAAGCTAAAGTTTGAAAAAAAAGACCCATCTACCTATGCTAATGAGTTGAGTACATCTTTGTACACTCAAGGAACTAAATACCTGAAGAATAGGAGACATGTTCCTAACATCATTAAGGAATATGTTCCTCCGACTTCTTCTCGTCCTGTGGTTGTAACTGATCTTCGACAACGTCTTACACAAAGACAGAAGACTACGGGAATGTTTTCCTCACCTCCAAATCGCGCTTCAAATCGCCACTGCCTACATGAAGTTGTCATCAACTGTTGTTGCCAATCGGCTCGACCATCTGTCTTCGATCGTCTGAACTATGCTTCAACTTCTGAATATATAATAGAAGACGAAGATGAGCTATTATATGCTTTTGTTAACATGACTTCTCAAGGTACTGGGGGTGAGAAACGTCCAAGACGTAATGCATCTCGTAATCCCAATCAGCAATACTTAGATCAGATCTATGCATCCAGTGAAGATGTCTTTCAATACACTAGATCGAGAAATCGACATTTGAACCAAGGTATCTTTAATCAAGAAGATCTCCTTATCACCCATGTGGGAGAGGACTCTATTTCAGAGTTTGAGGCAGATAGTGAATGTTCTGAACAAACTATCTCATCAACAGCTGCAAGAGAAGTGACGGCATATACCATTACGGAAGATCAAGATGCCTCTACGTCAACCAGCCAAGAGCAACGAATTGTTGCATTAGAAGACAAATTAAAAACTATGACAGAAATGGTTGCAAGCATGCACACCATAATGGTGGCTCAATATGCAGTATCCCCGATTGTAAACCCTGTTACAAATCCTGAGCTTATAGCATCTTCTGTACCTGTTAGTGTGGGGGTACCAGTCCCTCAGGTTGCTTCTGTGCCAATTCAAGCTGATCCAAGTCAGTATGGTGCTGGGGGTGGTAACTACCACGTTGTTCCTCCTCCTAACACTTCTAACCAGCCTACCAATTCCTAAACATCAGGGGGATGCTAATGAAGCTGTAAAACTCTTACGCACTCAGTTTGAGGACTTCAAGCAGAAAGATGGCCTACAAAGACTAGGCATAAAAGCAGCCATATCCTACAGAGTGGAAGGAAGTTCCATTTCCTCCTAAGTATAAGCTTCCAACCATTATGTTGTTTGATGGCAGCACTTCTCCAAGTCGGTACATCAATCATTTTAAGGTGATGACTGATCAATTACAACCAAATGATTCTCTCCTTACCAGAGTATTCGTCGGTTGTTTAGCCGATGCAGCATATGATTGGTATCGTAGCCTGTCTGATGACTGTATCACTTCTTTTGCTAGTTTCAAGCAAAT
Organism: Iris pallida; assembly: GCA_029216955.1. Lineage (NCBI taxonomy): Eukaryota > Viridiplantae > Streptophyta > Magnoliopsida > Asparagales > Iridaceae > Iris > Iris pallida. Next base: position 90,988 of record JANAVB010008643.1, on the reverse strand, counting down.
GTTCTTGGAACAATTTTATGAGGGGGTCAATGACATGACGATGTCTGCCCTCATTAAAATTAAACAGAGGTACAATAAATTCACAGAGAGTTTCATTGAAAGATTCTGCCGAGAGGCACTCAAAATGCCTTTAGGTACTCCATCTGCTGTAACAATAGATACTTACAAATCAAACTTGTTGCCTATTATCAATATGTGGACGGGATCTACACAATTCCAGGATTGGCCTTCTTTCATTGTTAATTCAAAGGCGGCAGAAGTTAGTGCCGAAAAGTTCAAGCAGTTAGGATTCCAGATGACTCATCCTAACCAAGATGAACATTCTATAACCGGGGGTAGTAATCGCCAGAATAACCACAAGAATAAAGAAACACTGGCCATTAATCTCAAAGGCAAAGAGTCTTTGGCTGTCAATGATACTCAGACGGCATCCACCCCATCAGCACCACTGCAAAAGTCAACTCGTCCAAAAAAAGAATATTCTTTAGATGAAGATGATACTTTAAGCATCTTCGATTGCTTGATCAAAAGCAATAAGTTTCAGCTTCCAGAGGCAAAGCGACCAGAAGAAGTTGGTAAAACTGATCACCCTAAATACTGTGTTTATCACAGATTCATAAGGCATCCAACCAGATCATGTTATGTGCTCAAGGGCAAAATCTAGGAGTTGGTCAACTCTGGAGCAATTACTCTACAGCATGACGAGAAAATGGTGACTGCTAATGTGGTTTCTCTCCAATTCGGTGATTTTCTACCACAAATCGTACAAGATGGTACTGTCCCCATTTCCAGGACTACTCTGGAAATTGTGAATATCCCACCTCCTCAAAATGAAGGTCTTGTTCCGCTGTCAACTGACAGAGGAGAGATTATATGGATTCATCCAGATCTGGTGGCAAAATTTGAAATGCCTTCCTCTTCTAAGCAAAAGAAGCATTCCAAGTCTAAATCCAAGAACTGCAACATGGTATCCTTTGAACCAATAACAGAAGAAGAAATTCTAATGGGCACTAGATCTGGGAAACCCTATCTTCGGGAGTATTATGAAAATCAAGAGAACCCTCACTACAACAGAAATGGGTTATAATAGCGTGCGTGGAACGCTGTATAATGTCTATTATAGCATATTGCGTCCGCTATAAATGCCCCCGCTATAATAACCTCATGTACACGAACGCTATAAAAGTATAGCGTTCCAAAACGCTATTTATGGTTTATAGCGTTTAAGCCCGCTATCGACCATGTATAGCGTTTGTAAACGCTGTATATACCTTATAGCATATATGAACGCTATAGAGATGTAATAGCATACATGAACGCTATTAATAAGTTGTAGCGTTCCTGAACGCTATAGTCCATTTATAGCACTGTTGAACGCTATACAGTTTTTATAGCGTTTATTTACGCTATAGCTTGATAATAACACTTGTTTACGCTATAATGGTGTTATGGCGTTCCTGAACGCTGTTGAGTTATAATAGCGTTTCTTTATATATATGCTATTGCAGAGTCAAAATTCTTTCATATATCTGCATTTCTTTCCTGCTATTATAGCATGTCAGAATGCTATTGCACAGTAAAAATTCTGTATTTGATAATTTGCAGAATGCAGCCCACAGTTCACTAAATGCAGGTATTCAAATGTTTAAATGCGAATCAATCACAGAATGGAGTAGTACCAAACATATGTAGAACAACGAAATAGTACCAAACATTCAAAATCTTTAATTTTTCCATGTAGAACAACAAAGTAGTACCAAACATTCAAAATCCTTAACTTGTCCATGTAGAACAACAAAGTAGTACCAAACATATGTCAAAATATTAAACATTAACAGTGTATCAGCTACATATATCCCAAAATGTTCACTATGTAACATTTAGCTCCCTTCGAGCCTATCCACAACCAAAACCCCTCAGAAAGTTAAGCATCCTCTTCCTTCATCCAACCTACACAAAAATAGGGGGAAATCATTAGTGTAAAGAAAAAAACCATCTCGAGACACCCTGAACGTTACAGAAATATTGGAACAAATTCAAAGGTGGTAAAAAAAATCACAGAATTTTCGACAATTGGTCATTGGAGACACCTGAACGTTGTTCTTAGATATGATATTGTGAATTTTATCATGAAAACATCGAAAACCACCTTAACTAAAATTATCAAGACTTGAAAATGCTGGACTGTGATGAGACAGTTCATTTGTTTCTCGAACAACTCGCGTCTTTCAAGTGAAGGAAGAAACTTGTTTGTCGCAGAAGATACATATTAGAAATATGATACATATTAGAAATATGTTGGAGAAAATATAGATGAATGTTGAATGAAAATAACAATAACTAAAGAGTCACATTAGCATTATAGCTCTGAAGTCTCATTAGAACAGAACATTGAGGGCAGCAGATATATTTGGACTCAGATATATTTGGACTTTAAAAGGAAAAGAAAAGAACAGAACATCAAGAAAAACTGAGAGGGGTAATAACTATTATTACCATTGAGGGCAGCAGATATATTTGGACTCAGATATATTTTTACCCCTCTCAGTTTTCTGTGTAATAAACCATGAGCTTATATAATCTATTATTACCAGTGCACTAATTGGGAAAACAGTGAGTAAAACATAGGAGTGCATGAACTAAAGACGTACCTAGTCTTCAAACGGCATAATGTGGTCTGTTGGCCAAGCCGTGGTACTTCCAATGATTTCCTCTACTGTGTCGTTACCAAAACACGGCCTAAACAACAGAGCTTTGGGTTGTATCACTATATCTACCCAAACACTGGATGCACCTTGTCCAAGAGGATAACCGTAAACCGGCACATTCGGATCATCGGTGATCCATCGTCTAATTGCAACAACTTCCTTATCATTTCCTGTCCAATCCAGTAACTTGCATTTTTGGTCCTTTGACAGATGATGATGCGACTACAACAAAGATTGAAGATTAAAAATATTAAATATCATTCAAGTTACAATACTTCTATTTGTTATTAGAATATATTACCTGTGGAGTTGTTGGAGATTTAGAAATGATCTTTACTTCAAAATCATTCTCGTCGACACTGTTGTTGTCCTCCTCTTTACTGTTATCATCATCACTGCTGCCCTCAATGTTCTCCTCCTCCTCTTTATTGTTCTCATCATCATTGTTGCCCTCATTGTTCTCCTCCTCCTCTTTAGTGTTCTCGTCGTTCTTCTCATTGCTCATATTGTTTTGATCCTAATGAGGAAGTTGACATGTAAAATATCAACTTGATGATATCATCAAGAAAAATATGATTGATGACTTACCTAACTTCGCCTAAAACTATCAGAGTCAGGACAATAAGTTACTTTTGATCAGTTAGTGGTCAACTTTGCTCATATTTGTTACAATTAGTTAGAGGAAAACAGTTACATGTAAAATATCATCAAGAAAAATAAACATTTGTTACAAGTCGTCATTCTTGATGACTTACCTGACTTTTCATTAATGTACCAATTAGTTGATTTTGTTGTTCAAGTAACTTTGATATGGAGTTGATTTGCCCTTGCATTGAGTCAACTTTGCTTTGGGAATTTCTCTCCTCTACACTCACGTCAACATCATCATCTTTTTGTTGATCGCATCCCTAAACAAGGCAAGCATCATAGGTAATGTATAAAAAAAATATCAAAGTAAAATAAAATAAGAGTCAATATAGAATTCCTATACACTTACCTTATTTTTCATCAAAGTCTCTATCAACTTTGCTTGTTCTTTAACTAACTTTGACATTGAGTCGATTTCGTCCTTCATCGATTCAATTTTGTTTTCCAAACGGACTACGGTTTGAGAATGTCTCTTTTGAGCAACTAATTTAGATTTATTTGCTCCGGCTCCGGCTCCTCTAATCCTTCCCCGTTTTTCAGATTGTCGTACTACTTATGAAAGTGCATCACCTTCATCTACTTGTTAGGATCCCTCTGAAGGTGGTGCAAGAAGGATTTCCTTGGCTTTTTGCTAAAATTACGATGAAGAAAACTAGAATTAGTCTCCGTTGGACAACGCTTGACTGTACGTACAAAAAAAAAACATACTATCCATAAGAAGGTAATTGTGTACATACAATGAGCTCGTTGTCCTTTGAGTGCTTAGCTACACCTTCCCCAGTAGTATATCCCCGAATCCAAGCACGAAGCCTAACCTTATCGATAGGACATGGTCCCTCCCTTCTCTGCATTGTATTAGGTAAAATTGGCATTGATAATTAGAGAGTTATAAATACGAATGTTAAAAAAAATACTTTATGTACTTACCAATATTTCATTGGCAATGCGAGCAAAGCCTTTTCTACTTCCAAGATACGGCATTGTTTGTTTTCCTCTCATTTGTTTAAACATTGTAGACCTCTCGTACGTACAACACATGCATATAATTAGATAATACCTTAAATGTTAGACATTGAAGCTTCAAAATAATTGAGTTCAACATACCTTAAATTGTTTTGATAATCTTTTCTTAACGAATTGTTCCCAATCTGCCGGGTCTACGTCATTCGGCTTTCTCTTCAAATATTTTCCCAATTTTGATTTGTTGGCCCTAGCAAGTCTTCCCATTTGTTGGAGGACATAAATTTTTGCCTCCTCATCGCGCTCTTTGAATGTAAATTTTTGCTACAAGTACAAAATAGTCATAAGTAATTATTAGGAAGATAGTAGATATAAACTACATTTAAAAAAGAATGTAAACTTTCATCTTACTGTAACAGCTTTCCAATAGAAGTCCTTGCTCTCAGAAGGTATATGTCTCCAATCATCGAACGTTATTGGTACCATTTCACGTGTCAAACATCCGACATAAGTTGAAAGATGTTTCGAGTTCCTTCCAATTGGTTGACCATTTTCATTTAACTCCACCTCAAGCCTATTGCCACTTTCAACGGGCAAAGTACTACACCTAGTGGGTCCCCTAGTCCTTGCTGTTCTCTCTGTTTTGCCTTCATTTGAAGCTTGTGGTTCTTCTACGTCATTTGAAGCTTGTGGTTCTTGTCCCTCATTTGATGCTTCTTCTACTTGTTCTTCATTGGAACATTTTTCCTTGTATTTCTTTTGCTTCTTGTGCTTCTTTACCTTCTTGTGCTTCTTTGTAGATTTACTTGCTTGATTTGCACTCTATAAGAACACAGTTGACATTTATGCATTAGAAAAATATGTAAGCATTGATATAGAAAACAGTAACTTGTTTTGCAACATTTGTGCTTGATCCTTACCGCATTCGAACCTTCTTGCTCACTTATATATAAACCAGCATTTTGATTGTTCACAAGAGCAGCCTCGACGCCTAGTTTTTGCTTCTTTGCTCTCTTTTTTGCGCGTTTTGAAGACTACAAATATGCAACATAATAAAACAGTAAGAAATAAATGAGATTTATGTAAGCGTAATTTCAAATACATGTTGAAGGTTATTTACCTCAGCCTCACCATCATTTCTCCTTTTCTTTGGTGTCATTGCAAGATAGGGTAGCTACGAGCAAGAATTACTCGCTGATGATGATTAGAAAATAAGCAAATATTAAAAAAAATCAATCATGAGAAGTAGAGTATCATAGACTATCTGCTGCATAGACAATTAAACCCATAGACTGTCTGCTGCATGGACAATTAAACCCATAGACTGTCTGCTGCATGGATAATTAACCATCAAAGCCAAGGTAGGACAAGATGGCCATCCTGCTGCTGTAGCCTGCATATGCAAAGATGGCCATCCTGCTGCTGCATGGACAATAAAATACAAAGCCAAGGCAGGACAATAAAATACAAAGCTCTGCATATGCAGCTGCCCTGCTGCTGTAGCCTGCAAATGACCAGCAATGCAAGCAAGAACCACCTGAATGCAAGCCAAACATGTTGATACATGTTGATGGCCAAGATGGCCATCCCCTGATACATTATGTATTTACCCAAATCTAATGACCAAGATGGCCAAAGTTACTGCCTATGCTCTGATACATGTTGATACATACCCAAATCTAATGACCAAGATGGCCAAATTCACTGCCTGTGCTCTGATACATGTTGATACATACCCAAATCTAATGACCAAGATGGCCAAAGTGCCACCCCCATAGATTATTGCAAATGAACCACTGACAGTGAAAAGCACAATTAAACCCATAGATTATTGCAAATGAACCACTGATACATGTTGATACATACCCAAATCTAATGACCAAGATGACCAAAGTGCCACCCCCATAGATTATTGCAAATGAACCACTGGCAGTGAAAAGCACAATTAAACCCATAGATTATTGCAAATGAACCACTGATACATGTTGATACATACCCAAATCTAATGACCAAGATGACCAATTAAACCCATAGATTATTGCAAATGAACCACTGACAGTGAAAAGCACAATTAAACCCATAGATTATTGCAAATGAACCACTGATACATGTTGATATATACCCAAATCTAATGACCAAGATGACCAATTAAACCCATAGATTATTGCAAATGAACCACTGACAGTGAAAAGCACAGTTAAACCCATAGATTATTGCAAATGAACCACTGATACATGTTGATACATACCAAATCTAATGACCAAAATGACCAATTAAACCCATAGATTATTGCAAATGAACCACTGACAGTGAAAAGCACAATTAAACCCATAGCTTATTACAAATGAACCACTGATACATGTTGATATATACCCAAATCTAATGACCAAGATGACCAATTAAACCCATAGATTATTGCAAATGAACCACTGACAGTGAAAAACACAGTTAAACCCATAGATTATTGCAAATGAACCACTGATACATGTTGATACATACCAAATCTAATGACCAAGATGACCAATTAAACCCATAGATTATTGCAAATGAACCACTGACAGTGAAAAGCACAATTGTGAAAGCATTAAAAAAAAACTAGTTATTTTCAAACAAGCTTCTATACCAATAATAAAAACTAATGAAACATAAATGCCAATTAAACCATATAGAGTGTTTCATAAGATTAAATATAGAGTGTTTCATAAGATTAAATATATAGGAAAAAAGACCTCTTAAACATAAATGCCCTCACAATCCTTTCTAAGATAACTATCACTACCATCCTCAACATTCTTATCTAGTTTTGATACATCCACTGGTGCTAATGATGGTGTAAAGACATTTTGATCAACGTCCATATCCATATCTTGAAAACCTCTTGCTGGTGCCTTTAACACAACATGCCAGTTAGATGAAGCAGTGTCCTTAGAGTAAAATACTTGGGTTGCCTGTGATGCTAGAATAAACGAGTCTCTTTCAAAGCGGTGTTTTCCTTGGTGAAGGTTAACCAAGGTAAACCCATCTTCTATTTTGACACCATTTGTTGTGCTAGCCAAATCACAATCAAAAATAGGAATATGAAAGGTATGATAATCCAAGCAAAATATATTCTTAAGTACTCCATAGTAGGCAACTGTATCGGTGACTTGGTTCCTATCCTTCGAGCTGGATCTACAAATGGTTGTTGCCTCAAGTGAGACACCACTGTTCTGCCTAGAGTTCTCAGCAGCCTTTGTATGGTAGCGGTTACCATTGATAACAAATCATGAATAAGACACAACATGTTTTGAAGGGCCATGTGCAAGCCCTCTTAACATGTCGGATATGTTTTCACAGGATTGTTCCTCAATCTGTTCAAAATCAAAACAAAAGGTAAGGACATACATTGTTTGCACTAATAATGTGCTAAGGATACTAAAAAAAAGAAATTGGGACCTTCTTTTTTAACCAAGATGACAATTCCTTCGAATGACGATCTTGAAGTAAATTTTTATTTTGAACAAGTCGTCTATCCGAAAGTTTCAATTCCTTCAAGTGCATCCTAATAGGGAAAACAATTTTACATGATATTAATTATAGATATTGGCAAGATACGTTGGAGTTAGAATGTAACTTACTCTAGATAAGGTTCGACTTCATCCATATTGAACAATACATAACGGTGAGCACTTTGTGTAGAAGCATGGAATTTCACAACCAGAAAGCCCATGCGCCAGACACTACATGCGCTAGAACTCAGACGAAGAACTTCACAGCAAAGTCAATAAGTATAGACATTTGAAGAAAGACTTTTCATTTTATATATAAAAGTCTATTACATGTCTAGAAAAGGTTGTACAAAAGAGAATTTCTACAAAGGAAAGATCCTAAGTCTACAGCCAGCGGCCACCATACGCCTTCAGATAAGCGCAGCGGCCACCATGCGTCTCCAGATAGGCGCAGCATCACCATGCGCCACCAGTGAGGCACAGCAAATACTATGCGCCTCCATCCAGGCGCATCCCGCCATCTCTTCAGCAGCTCAGTTATGTGCATCCAGCCCAGCTATGTGCATCCCTTCAGCCAAATTCTTCCAGCCAGGCTCACCTGGCCGAGCAGAGCCCAGTTATGCGCTGCTCTTCCAGCCAGGGTCACCTGATAAGTGCTTCGATTACACAAAGCATTTAATCCTCTGGCTGGAACCAAGGAAGAGAAGAGCACGGCAAAGCTGTGGCCAGGGGAGGCTTCGAAAGAGCCTCCAGAGGCGAAGGAAGACCGTGATCGAAACCGCGGCTAAAGGAGCAGCTTTCAACACGATCAAAGTGGGGGAACCCCACTTTAAAGGAAGATAGAGCCTAGCACCGCCATTCCGATCTACGGCTCTTCCGGAATAACGGAGACGAGGCTCGAGCATCCCTATCTTTGGATGCAACAGGCACCTTCCGCCTGCCTCAGAAGCCCTCGACTTCGTCTTTTGGATGTAACAGTCACCTTCAAGTGCATCGAAGACAACACGGCGTCTCATCTTCACCCTCGGAAGCACTTCGTCAACAGAATGCACCCGCATGTTCAAGTTCATGATGGAAGTACGTAAGGGAATGAGAAGCAAATCTTCTCTCCATGCCACTATTTATAGGCCGGGCAGATCAAACCCACGCGCCAAATGGATGGCCCTCCGAATTCCGTGCAATGAATTTACATTAAATGGATGAACCGGACGCCTCGAATTCAGCCAAACGGCTATTTATAGCACTCGAAGAGCGAGACAGCCGCATCATTAAAAGACATGTCTGATGCGCCAGTCAGACAGCGCATCACACGGACGCGCCCTTCGGCATCAGGCGCATCACACAGATGCGCCCTACAGTACTCGGCGCATTACAGAGGGTGCGCCCCCACACATCTCCATACCGAGTGGAACGCCAACCGACGCGCCCACTCAGCTGTCCATCGAACGTCACCAACATTAAATGCTGAACTGACAGAGTTGGCAGCACGCCTCCCAAAGTCTGAACAGTTGACAGCTTTTCAGAAAATAAAGCGTCGACAACGTCAGCATCATCATGACTTTATTTCGACGGCTACTGCCACGTGGCCACTCAACCAACCGCATGCGCCTCTACGGCCATGCGTCCAAATCAGCATGCGCCTCAAAAGTCATGCGCCTCAGACTGCTCTCTGATCCCGAAAGACAGAAGGAAAGTCGCCTGCATGCGCCTCAAAAGCCATCCGCCCCAAATGGTTTGTAACTCCTAAAGGTTATGAGCCGCAGCCTCCTCCTGCACCCAATCCAAGGCGCAACCCACCAGATCACTCCTCTCCACCAAATCCGAGATCTTCGAACCATGAGTCGACGACACGTGTCTTTTGACTCAACTCATCCAAGATTTCAGCAACGGAAAGATCTTCTCTCTGCTACGTGCCGGCTCACAACAGCAGTATGAAGAGTTCTCCCCCTCGATCAGGGTGCAGCATCCATGCGCCTCCATCAGCAACCTCCACGTGGCGTCCCCACACCGGCGCATCCTGCATGCGCGTATGAGCAGCCAACCTGCAAAACTATAAATAGAAGGATCATCTCCTTCACACACACACAGAGACTCAGAACACAGGACTCACAACACAGAGAGAATCCATAACAGAGAATCACCGAAGAGGCAGTTCTAGACACTCAACGTCTTCCTCCTCTCAGCAAGCTCCAGCACCCAGAGCAATCAACACCTTCAGAGAACCGATAACCGTCGTCAGCCGGTCAACGGAGTCAACGCATTACCACTCGCTCCATTGGCACTAAGGACCCAGCTTAAACAAAAGTGTACTTCGAGGACTACATCTAAGTCCTACATTGTAACACTGTTCTGTTTGTATTAAAGTTTTCAATTAAACAATTTTAATGGCAAACAAGCTGGCGACTCTGCTGGGGACTTCTTTCTCCTCTACCGAGAAAGTCGTATCATAGGCCGACGACGTGAAGGTGGGCTCCTCCCACAAGACGCTGGTAGTGCGCCTCGATCAACAGGCGTACGAGGAGTTCATTTCTGAAGGAAGTGCGAGTCCTTCGAAGCGGCTGTCGAAGCCGAAGAAGACCCGCGCAGTCTGGGTGTGCAAAGTCGACGCCTCGGGCACCACCGTTGAAGGGGATGCGCCCGTCCAGCCTTCCCTTCCAGCTGACGTCCTCAGCAGTCAAGGTGCGCCCGCTGATGCAGCACATCTCTCGGGGAAGCGTGCGGCTGACCACGTTCCCCAGCCATCTTCCTCTCAGGCGAGGAAGATACGTCGACGGAGCAGGGGCGCAGCCAATGCCTCGCGTATCACTTCTGATGCGCCACAAAGAGCCTCTGTCTTTGACAGACTCACTCGCTGTAATGGCAAGGAGAATTTGGATGCTGAGTACTATGCGCCCCAGCGGGCTGGTACGAAGAAATCTAAGGCGGCACGGGCCATGCGCCACAAACGTGCTATGCCAGCAGCCGGCCAGAGGCACGCGCTTACAATCACGCGCGCTGCCGATGGCAAGCTGTACAAGGTTGACTCAAGTGCTTCTGCACCGACAACGAGTCGACCTTCAAAGTCCTCATCTCGCTTGGGCGCATTCACTACGTGCACAACCAATCCGAGAGAGGCAAACTCTGTGGTCTTGAACTCCCGCGCCTCCTCTGGTTGTGCGTTTGAGGTTCGTTCAAGTCACTTCAAATGCTGTGGTTCCCCCACTACTGATCGTGATGCCTGCTTGGTATTAGATCAGGGGGCGCAGCACTCACCCGACCACCCCGGCGCTTGGCCCTGCCATGCGCCTGAGAGGGGTGTGAGGGTAGCACTCTCCTCCAACGACCTGCGCAACGTGATCACTCACAAGCGCCGGTCAGGAGAGTTAACCAACAAGCACGATGCGCCTCTCACGGGGCACACTTGTGCAGTGGTCACCATCAACTGCTGTTGCAAGACGGCAGTACCGCCAAAGCAGTCGGTCTTCCAACGGCTACAATCATCGACACCCCTCCGACATCGCCTTGGGACGAAGGTGTCAGCAGAAGAGGAGCTAAAGGTTGCTTCATGCAACGCGATCTCCAACTCCTCATCTGTCCGGAAGACGACTGCCAATTCCTCGTCTTCATCCAAAAGCCAGCCGAGGAAAACCAAGGTAGCTGTCTCGACCTCTGGAGTGTTCGAAGGCACTCGGTCGAGGAAGAAGTTCTTGGAGGAAGCTGGGGGTAGCCAGACCCTTGTCGAGCCTCCTTCCGAAGACGAAGATGTCCAAAGCACAGCTGCGGCGGATCTTCATCACGGCAAAGATGGCCTCCCTGAAGCCCCTCAAAATGACGATGTCCTCCAGGACACCGCAGGGGGTAGTGCTGGAAACGAAGAGGCCCTTCAAGACAGAGCTGAGGGCAGTCAGGCCCTTGCAGATGCGCCTGTCGAAGACGAACTCCAGAATGTGGCTGGGGGTGGCCAAACACCAGGAGAAGTAACTCCCCCACATGAGAGCGAGGCTGAGAGCGAAGCCTCAACTAATCCATCCACTTCCGGCCGTGTCATGACAGTATACATGACCGGGGGTGATCTTGAGACTGATGCGCCGCCACAGGACATTGTCCAGCGCATAGACTCGCTAGAGGAAGGACTCAAAACCCTCTCTGCCTCAATGTAAGCACTGACTCAAGCAGTGTTTGAGATGCGGTCGGCCTTGATCAGGACACCTTCAAATGGTCCCGACCCAGGAGCCAATGGAGAGTCGAGTGTGCCCCTCCAACGGACACCCTCAGACACAGAAGCACCCCGGACGTCGGAGCCCTCAAACGCTCCACTCCAGGTGGTACCTCCTTCCCCGACTCCTAGCTCCACGGAGGACGTGGTCGAAATGATCAAAGATCTGCGGGAGCGCTTCGAGTCCAAGAACAGGCAGGAGGAGCGCCAGAAGATGGGCATTCCCCAGCCTTATCCCCTTGAGTGGAACAAGGTGGTTTATCCCCCAAAGTATAAACCATAAACACTCATGCCGTATGACGGGAAGGACTCTCCACAACGGTACCTGACATACTTCCAGTCGCAGACAGGGCATCTCCCGAAGGAGGATACGCTCCTCACCAGCATCTTTGTTGGGGCCCTGAAAGGGGTGGCGTATGACTGGTACTGTAGCCTCCCCGATAATTCCATATCGTCCTTCGACGACCTGACACGCCTCTTCCTCGACCGCTTCTACGACGGTGGGAAGGACATGACGATGGCGTCTCTCATTGAGATACGCCAGAAGGACAAGGAAACGGTTCGGGCATTCATCGAACGCTTCTGTCAGGCCTGTTTCAGGCTACCTCCAGGCATGCCAGAGCATGCGCTTCTCTCCGCTTGCAGTATGAACATGCTGCCTGCAGTAAAGCTCTGGCTTAACTCTACTCCCCCTCCCGACTGGAGCTCCCTAATCATCGAAGCTGAAGCTGCAGAGAAGAAGGCGGCCAATGCACGTCTTCTGGGTGTTAGCTTCCCCGCCTTTGACGATAAGGGGAAAAAGTCCGCAATCAACAACTCCGAACGAGAAACAAAGGGAAAACAGGCATTGACTGTTAATGCCTCGAAGGGCGCATCTGCGCCTATTCAAAAGCCTCCACTGGCACCGAGACCCAAGGAGGTTTATTCATTCAATGATGACGACACCCTGCAACTCTTTGAGATACTGAAGCAGGGTGACAAGATCAAGCTTTCGGACCCGAAGCGGCCCGATGAAGTCAGGAAAGTGGACAACCCGAGGTACTGTCACTACCATCGGTTTGTCGGACACCCGACCAAGGACTGCTACGTCCTCAAAAATTACATCCAGCGCATGATCAATGCGGATGTAATCTCCGTCGACTACGAAGAGAAGACGGTGTCAGCTAATGTGGTGTCACTTCAGTTCGGCACCTTGCCGCCGACTACCACACAAGATGGCGTCGTCCCCATCCCTAAGGCGACAATGGAGGTGGTGAACTTGCCACCCACCCGTGACAATGTGAGTGGACTTGTCCCACTCACCACATCTCGAGGAGAGGTCCTCTGGGTTCACCCCGACCTCGTCTCCGAGGTAACTCAACCGGAGGTACGCCCTACCTCCAAAGCAAAAGGCAGGAAGATCAAGTCTTGCCGCACGGTCTCTTCTTCAACGGAAGAGGCGCTTCCTGTGCAGACGCGTGCACAACAGAACTCCCAGCTCGGTGAAGCTGCCGCCGAAGTGGTGCCTCCTGGCACCATCCCTGAGGAGGGTCCATCCAAGCCCTCAGCAGCCAATAAACAAAAGCAAGTGGAGGCCCGTTTCGACAGACCTCTGCAGAAAGAAAATGCTTCGGGGCTAGCCAAGCCCCATAATTTTGACATTCTGGCACAACTGGCCAGTACTCCTGCACGCTTGTCTTTGTTCGAGCTCCTGCGTCTCTCCAAGGACTCCCGAGAAGCTCTCTGCGAAGCTCTGAGGGATGTCGAATCCTTTCTCAGTCAAATCAAGCAGCCTGAAGACCTCCCAACTACTTGTGCACACTGTCATTGTGCGGATGAAGTTATCCCAAACATAACTTTCACCCAACAAGACATGCTGCTCAAGCATCACCGACATAACCGACCGTTGTATTACACAGGGTACATCGGTTCGGTAAAGGTGAGCAGGATTCAGATCGATCCGGGGTCTTCCCTAAGCATCATTCCAAAGGCGCTGCTATCAAAGCTGGGGATCCCAATGTACCGGCTGGCGCCCTCCAATACGACCATCAGTGGCTTCAACGCTAGCAAGAGCGAGCCACTGGGCAAGATCCGGCTGAAGTGTTACATCGGCAGCCTCAAAACTGAGGTGACTTGTTATGTGGTGGATGTCGAGGTCAACTACAACATCTTACTCGGACGACCATGGTTACATGAGTACATGGTGGTGCCCTCCACACTCCACCAATGCATGAAATATGTATCCACCAACGACGTCATCCGGACGAAGTTTGCAGATATCGATCCCTTCAAAGGGATTGAGGCCTACTTCACCGATTCCGACTTGTACAAGCCACTTGACGAGGAGGAAGCCAACGACGCCGATGATGAAACAGAGACGGCAACAGAGCCGGACTTGGAGCCCGAAATGACTCCCGACGCCCCTTTGAAAATCCGATTGAAGGGCAAGCCTCCCCAGAAGGCGCCTCCAATGAGCATCAAGCTATCAGGGAAAGAACCGACTCACGAAGCTCCCCTGAAGATACGCCTCAAGGGAAAGCCACCTCAAACAGCGGCTCCCCTGGTGGTAAAATTACAAGGGAAGGCGCCACTCATCGGAGGCGCAACCGAGGCACCTCTCAAGGTGCGTCTTAAAGGCAAGCCGCCGCAGTCATCCAAGATGCCGGAGAGGGCTCACATAACCCTCTCAAACCCCAAAGTCAGAGCGGTGGAGAACTCTCCTGATCCGGCCCCAGTGCTTACAGATGAGGAGCTTGGCGAATATATCTCTGCTGATGTAGACGCACCCTCCTTCGACAATGTAATCCCACGGGATAAAATCTCGTACTTTATCAATAATAGAGTGTCTTTCAATTATTCTTGTCTTCCACACTGGAATGCCATGTATACATTAGACAACGCTCTACGGTCGTTACAAACACAAATAACGACCGTCTACCATAATCAAATAGTCCCGTCTCAAGGAGTCTTCATAGTCCCTCCACGGAGCCGAGACCAAGGCACCATCATATCGGGCAAAATCGAGCGTCGTCGGGACCTCCCGTCAATCGAGCCCGAACCTGATACCGGCAGAGTACAAGTCTATCGGTACACAGATACGACTAAGCACATCATCCAAAAGATGGGCTACGACCTGAAAAGCAACAAAGGCTTAAACTACGACAAGGGTCGGCATCTCCCTGTCAGGCTTTCGATGCCCAATGGAAAGCCACAGGATTACTATAATCGGACTCGACGGGGGTTAGGCTATGTCACGCCGCTATCAACTCCAGAGAGTTCAGACGCAGAAGACATAGAACATTCCCACTCGTCTGAAGCATCGACGTGGGATTCCGATACCAGTATCGGATCAGTCTTCAGGAAAGTGCTGTCAGCTAACATGACATCGGCGCAACCTCAGAAAGATGAAGGCGAAGACCAACCGCCGGAACCCTTCGAAGAGGAACCCTGGGCTCAGCGCCTAGGAGAACAATGGGAGTCTCGTTTTGAGTTACGAGAACCTCCCACCGAAGACGAAGTCGAGCAGATCGACCTCGGGGATGGGTCTTCTTCTAAACCCATCTTTATCAGCAAAAGCTTGGAAGGAGAAGACCGAGAATCTTTAGTCCAACTGGCTAAAGAGTATATTGACGTCTTCGCCTGGAGCTACGAAGACATGCCGGGTCTCGATCCACAGATCGCGATGCATAGGTTGAACATCTTACCAGATGCCAAACCTATCAAACAACAACAGCAACGCTTTCGTCCGGACATCATGAATGCCATCGATCAGGAGGTGGACAAGCTCTTGACCAGTGGCTTCATCCGTGAGGAACAACACCCGGACTGGGTAGCCAACGTCGTCCCTGTCACCAAGAAGAACGGGAAGATACGAGTCTGTATCGACTTCAGGGATCTCAACTCTGCTTGCCCGAAGGATGAATTCCCGCTCCCAGTCACCGATGTAATGATCGACAACACATGTGGCTTTGAGCGCATGTCCTTCATGGACGGGTATTCAGGCTACAATCAAATCAAGATGTTCTCCGATGACACAAAACACACGTCATTCAGGACTCCGAAAGGTGTTTTCTGCTACACAGTAATGCCCTTCGGCTTGAAGAATGCCGGTGCAACATACCAACGAGCGATGAGTACCATCTTTCGTCAACATCTTCACAAGACAGTCGAGTGTTATGTTGACGACATCGCAGTCAAGAGCCGCCTCAAAAGAGATCACCTACAGGACCTGAGGACGGTCTTTGATCTCATGCGGGCACATCAACTCAAAATGAACCCCGCTAAATCCTTCCTGGGGGTTTCTAACGGCAAATTCTTGGGCTTTGTCATCACGGCAAAAGGCATTCATGTCGATCCCGAGAAGACTAAAGCCATCCTCAACATGGACCCTCCAAAGAACCTTCGAGAACTTCGGGGCTTACAGGGACGTCTGGCATACATCCGGAGGTTCATAGCAAACCTCTCCGGTAAATGTCAACCCTTTACTCAGCTCATGAAGAAGGGAGTCTCTTACGTCTGGACAGAGGAGTGCCAAAAGGCTTTCGACGACATCAAGGCTTACTTGACAAGCCCGCCAGTCCTAGTGGCACCTGTCGCCAGCAAACCATTCCTCCTCTACGTCCGTGCCATGGATCATTCCCTCGGCGCTTTACTGGCTCAAAACAGCGACGCAGGCTACGAGCAAGCAATCTACTACCTCAGTCGAACACTCATCGGGTCCGAACACCGGTACAACCCCGTTGAAAAGGAGTGCTTGGCTTTGGTGTTTGCCATTCAGAAGACTCGTCATTACGTCTCGGGCCAGACAATTCACGTCATCTCCCGAGTCAATCCACTCAGAGTTCTCATGACGAAGCCAGGGTCATTAAACTCCCGGCTGGCTACATGGGCGATCCTACTAACGCCATACAACATGGTGTTTGTCCCGCAGAAGACGGTCAAGGGTCAGGCTCTGGCTGACTTTTTAGCTGCACACCCCATCCCAGAATCTTCAAAACTCTATAAAGACATCCCGGATGAAGTCCAAGAATCAAACGTCACTGAAGGAAGCCCCGTTTGGCGGATGTTCTTCGATGGCGCTTCAAGAACGGGCCCCAACGGCCAAATCATCGCAGGAGTGGGGGTAGTCTTGGTCTCCCCCGATCAGCTGGTCATCCAGCGCGCATACTCTCTTTCGAAGCCGTGCTCCAACAATGTTGCTGAGTACAACGCACTCGTCATGGGACTCCAGCTAGCACAACAGCTGGGGGTGGATCATCTGGAAGCCTACGGCGACTCGAAACTCGTCGTAAACCAGATTCGGGGGCAATACGAGGTTCGCCATGAAGATTTGATCCCTTACCATGAAGTTACATTGAACATCATTTCAACCTTCACTGCGTTCTTCATCGAACATGTACCCCGTCTACAAAACTTGGAGGCTGACGCTCTGGCTGGCCTCGCAGCCTCATTGGCCGCGCCCCTTGGGACTCAACACTATGTCACGGTAACTGACCGAGACTTGATTTGTCCCAGAAACAACCTATGTTTGCAAATGGCTCACGCCGTGCCGACAAACACCGATGTTAATGTCCGAGACTGGAGATTCCCGTTTATCGACTTCGCCGTCTACGGAATCCTTCCGGAAGACCCGAAGGAAGCCGTCTCAGTCAGGAGACGCTCTCTTCGATTCTACTACGATACATCCACTAAAACGCTGTACCGACGCTCCTTCGACGGGCTTCTCCTTCGATGCCTGTCTAACGAAGAAGCGGCCGAAGCTCTTCGAGAAGCTCATGACGGAACTTGCGGAGCTCACCAACCAGGTCCTAAATTGCAAGATCGACTGCGACGTATGGGCTACTACTGGCCAACCATGGCCGCCGACGCAGTGGAATATGCTAAGAAGTGCCATGCATGCCAACTTTATGCAGACTTCATACATACACCGTCTGAACCTCTACATCCTACAGTCGCCTCCTGGCCATTCGAAGCCTGGGGCATGGACATTGTAGGACCAATCATCCCTCCTTCATCAAGAGGACATCGTTTCATCCTGGCCATCACCGATTACTTCTCCAAATGGGCGGAAGCAGTCCCACTAGCGAAAGTAAAAAGCTCCAGGGTGGTCAGCTTTATCAAACACCATGTCATTTACCGTTTCGGAGTACCCAGGCGAATCATTCATGACAATGGTCCCCAGTTCATCAGCCACATTTTCAGCAGGTTCTGTGACAAGAATCGCATTCAAAACGTGGCCTCAACCGTCTACAATCCGGCAGCAAACGGATTGGCCGAGGCGTTCAACAAAACTATCGTCAGGCTGCTCAAAAAGGTCGTGTCATCCAACAAACGCGACTGGGACGAAAAGCTCGGTGAATGTCTTTGGGCCTACCGCACAACGATACGGACCCCAACAGGCAACACACCATTCTCCCTGGTCTACGGGAGCGAAGCGGTACTGCCTCTCGAGATCCAGATCCCCTCACTCCGAGTAGCGATCACAAACAAACTCACAGAAGAAGACAATCAACGTCGTCGTCTGCGGGAACTGGAGGCACTTGACGAAAAGCGTCTCCTAGCTCAACAACGCATCGAACTTTACCAAGCCCGTATATCACAGGCTTTCAACAAGAAGGTCAAGCAAAGAACTTTCCAAGTTGGAGATCTGGTTTTAGCAGTCAGAAGGCCAATGGTGTTAACTCACAAGACACCAGGGAAGTTCGAGCCCAAATGGGAAGGACCCTTCATCATTGAGACGGTATACTCAAACGGTGCTTACCGCCTCGCCAAACCCATTGGGGACTTGTTCATGATGCCCATCAACGGCAAGTTCCTAAAGAAGTACTATTCTTGACATCCTCCAAGACATGTATTTCCCCAAACATTTCACAAAGTCAAACGCTTCCGGAACCCAGCTGTTCCGTGGCATCCTTCCGTAGAAAGATAACCACGTCCACATTACCTCTGAGTTGTCTCTCTACATCCTACAAAGCGGAACCTTACATTTTGTGAGCTTACGCTATCCTTCATGTTTCCCACGTCCACATTACCTCTGAGTAAACATCCCGTACAAACAACTCATGTGTTGTCGTACATTGATCGCAGAACTTCTATGTCCACATTACCTCTGAGTTGTTCAGCGTATCCCCCAGGATCATTCCTACCACGTCCATAAATACCTCTGAGTAGGAAGATTCTATCATTTGAACCTAATGATTGCCATGTCCACATTACCTCTGAGCAAACATGTTGGTTCCTTCAAACTTATTATCTGTACCTAAAAACCAAGGTGCGCAAAAGATAATAGGTCCACATAAATCATCAAGTTTATGAGATCAAAAATGAACACATCACAAAAAAAAAAGATAGTGTATTTCTTTATTTTTCAAAAAAAAAGGAGTACAGAAATACGCTATTTCCCCAGCAAGAGTTACAAAAACACATAAAAAAGAGAAACTACGGTCCCCGATCCTCTCCAGGGTGGGATGAGAGCTCTTTGACTCGACGTCTCCGGTCGGCAGTACGAGTTTCCACAGTCGCCTAGACTCGGAGCTCGGCTTCTTGACGCATTAATTCGACAGCCTCAGCGGAAGTTTTACTCTCATACTTCTCATCAAGCTGTCGTCGCTGCTGAGCCAAAGCAAGGGTCCGCTGAGTAAGAGTCGCTTCCTCCTGCTTGAATGCCATGTGTTCAGCCAGGACACGATCAGCTTCTAGTTGATTGGGCCCGCTGGTCTTCAAGACGGCGCATCTGAGCATCAACCTCTGCGATGTTAGCGTCCACCGCAGCCCGCTTCTCCGTCGTCTTCTCCATAGATTGAGACAACTGCTCCGCCGCAGCATCAGTCCCAGCCACTTCATGCTCCCAACTGCTCACATCGGCTCGATGGGAAGCCTCGATTTCAGCCATCAACTTCCCTATCTCTGCATCTATCAAGACAGAGAGGTCATTTCGTTGGATGCGCTGCAGTTTCGCGAGCCGCTCATCCAGCTCAATCACCGAAACCTCCAAAATTTCGGCCATATGGTCATGGCCTTGGTGAACGCGGATCAGCTCGACACAAGGCATTGCCAAAGCTTTTGCTGTCGCAAAGCTCCCCTTGGCATCCATCACTGCAGATACACCTTTCTCCAGCATTTTGTACACTCCCTCGACGAGGAACTTCACATACTCGTCGGCATCCGCCAGCACCTGCGGCGTCATAGCTGGAGTTGGGGGAGCTACTACAGTTTGCGGACCGGAGGAAGACCCGCCAACCTCGATCTGAGAGGTTTGAACCTCGGCAGCAATAGGCTCTTCATCAACAGGGGCCAGACTGCTAGCTCGAGGAGCCGAAGGAACAGAAGGAGCCGGCACATGCGTCGTGATAGTACCCCAAGTGGAAGGAGCAACAGAGGGTTCCACACCCTTACCCTTCTCAAGCTCGGAGAAATCACCGACGTCAACGGCCACCTCTTCTACCCCCGACGTTCTATCAGCATCAGCTACCTCCCCCGGCAAAACGGGGAGATCAACATTTATCTCCTGGCCAGCCCCAGGAGACAAGACCGGCAGAAGGGTCTCATTCTTCTCAAGTCCCTCTACAGGGACAGAATCTGTCGCTACCGCCTGATCGATAGCCATCTCTATGTCCATGGTTGAAGCCAAGGAAGGATTTGGCAATGATTCAGCCGACCTCCCTTCATCATGACCAGGAGGGGAATCAACCCTCTCCTCTATCCTCACTGCTTCTGCTGCCCCCGTAACAGACTCCTGCAGCTCCGGAGCAATGTCATCGGAAGATGATAAACTCCATTCCTCTTCATCACCAGGAAGCTGCGCACTTGCTAAACCTTCGATATGTGAAGCCTCCGCTGTGGCCTTCGTCACCTCGGAAGCTGCTGCACCCTCAGGTTCCCTCCTGACATAACCCGGGGATACCGGAACCTCCACGATGACAGTATCCTCCGGATCTTCCTCCATGAGAGACATCATTGTCGGCGGGATACGCACGCTCGCCATCTCTTCTCGTCTACTCCCATCCGACTTTGGGGTACGAGGTTTTCTTTTTAGCGGCTCCTACAAAAGAAGATGGGGCCTCGTAAGTGGCGGAACCAAAATCAGATTTAGTAGGATGTCATTACCTCTTCGGACGCCGAATCCGATGACACCGTCGGTAACGATGCCTTCTTCTGCTTCTTCGATACAAGAGATTCAGCCCCTGTATCTGCACATCGTTTCGATCGCTCGCCCGAGGGTTCTGCTTGTGATGCGGAGGGGGCACTCCGTTGACCCACCCCTGACGGACGATGCGGCCGGGCCTTCACTGGCGTATCCCCAGTCGCTGCTAACTGGGTGCCTGCGATAAGGCTGGTCTCCCTGTCATATCCGGAGGGCGGGGCAGCCATAACACAGTAAAATTTGGCGGCCGAGTAAAGAATGGGCGGCCGCGGATCGGGGACGGGCAACGTAAAACGAGCTCCGGTACATCCGGTATTATAGTAATGCCAAGCTCGTGCACCGTCCAACAAACTTCCAACATACCCCAGGGTAATACTAGGGTTATCCAACATCATCTGAGCATAACCAAATTGTCGTGCAAAGCGGCTCGACAAGTACGGTTCCAGGTAGCACTGATTCCTGTTCCGGTACACCAGATGGGACGGCCGGATACTTTGCAACCAGCAGAATTCCCATTGAGGCAGAGTGGTGGTACCTTCGCCCAGGTCCCTTAAATCCTCGTTGGCCTCAAAACCCAAATAGATGGGACCAACTTTGGTGATCTCCCAACCCTGAAGACGGGATAAAACCTTTCTACAAACCGGGACACCAGTATGCGACCAGCTCCTCCGATGGAAACGACGAAGGAATGCATCTCCAGCCTTATAATCTCCTTCCGAGCCTGGGCTCATCACACTGGGATGATGCAGAATCAGCCATCCCGTCAAATAGTGAAACGGCAATTCGGCGCGCGGGAAGTTATTTTTTCTGCCTCTATCATGAATCACATTTCCAGCAAACTCTCGCAAACCTCGCTGCAGGTTACATACCATTGCGGGAAGGAGAGCCAAGCGCCGGCCGAAGACCAATTTTACGGCTGGCAGGATTAAGTTTCGAGTCACCCTCTCGACGGCACCGGATCCACCTGCGAACACGCAATCCCGGAGCCATATCATCAGATAGGCGACCAAAACCGCCTTGGATGACATTGGATAAGCAAGATGCCAGAAGCAGCTGTAGGAGTGTGCATCTGACTGCTGGTCTTCATTTCCTCGGGGATTCTTCTTCCCTAACGTGCTCATTTCGGACAGCACCTCGCTACGAGAGAGCGCCGGCGGAGTAGAAAACTTCGAAGAATCCTCTTTGTCTTGTCTAAAGACATAATCTCTCCAAGCGGTCACATGGGGTTGCGACCCGCTTTTATCCCTTCTCTGCGCATAGTAATGATGACTCGCCACTTCCTTGAAGACGGCCGTCATCTCATTAGCTCTGTCCCCCAGGACCTGAAGTTCCTCATTGGTTGGAAAGTACTCTTCATAGGGCTCCGACCCCCAAGGGAGTTTAGACACCTCATACATCTCATAAAGTGCGAGCCCTAACTCCCCTACCGGAGTAAAGAAGGTCCCGGTATGGATATCAAACATCTCCAGGAGTGCGAGGAACATGTGCCTATTAAGGTCAACACCCGTCTGGGTAGCACGGATCGCGGCAGTCAACCCGATCTCTCGTTGCTCAGTCCGAAATCGCGACAAGATCCAGAGCGTCAGTTTATCCCATTTGGAGACGTAATGGCACCAACCCTCCACCCGAAACTCTCCTGTCGGGTAGGAGCGTTCCATCAAAAACATACGATGTGTAAAAGTCGAAGCACTATAAGCAAGCATATCAATGGGTACATCACTGTAGAGGCTCCCAGGATGTAAAGTCCGCCAAGTGTAAGAAGACCCAGACCGTACAACGGTCAAAGCATCTCTTTGGTCGGAAGTAGAATCAATTTGGATGACACCAGTCACCGCTCCCCCCTGAGAAGGGGTAAGCTCCCAAGACATCCTCCTCTGGGAAACAAGGCGACAGAAGGACGTCAAAGCCCACTGACGTTCAAGTTGCTTAACAGTCATATACACTCCATTCGCAGTAAAGAACCAGTCCTCCTTGACCTTCAGCACTGACGAGTCAGTAGAAGTGAGACGGTCTCCAAACAGGAACTCGGGCTTCAGGAAGGTCACTTTATCAGATGTGGAAGATTTAATGACTCCACGCTCCATCATCCGTTTGAGGAACCAATACTGCTGTTCACGGATTAGGGTCATTCTCTCAGGAGGCTGATCCAGCATAAGAGTATCTTGAGCAGGGTTTATCACTTCCTCGTTATGCTCTACTCCCATTTGGTTGAAGGCAGCCTCCAAGAAAACTTCACTCAAAAGTGGGATTGCCATCGACACTAGCAAAAGATCAAAAAAAGTCAGAAGAGAACACACAATGTGTCTAAAGGAGAAAACTGCGGCACATCATCAGGGATTGAATCCATGCGCGTCAGCAGTATAGCCTCGGCGCATCATCAGGGTTTGAACCCATGCACGTCAGCAGTATAGCCTCGGCGCATCACCAGGGTTTAAACCCATGCGCGTCGGCGGGCAAAGACCGCGGCACATCATTAAAGACTCAAGGCCTATGTGCGTTGGCGTACGGACAATGAGACTTACCAACCACCTCCGGCCGAACTTCGACAGGCCGACGGGGAACGACAGCCGCCGCAACTTCCGCGGACTCCTTCGCTTTCTCCTTCCCCTTGCCGGCAGCACCGCGAGGAGTCTTGGGAGCCATTCTCTCGAGGAAGGAGAAGTTAGGGTTTTGAAGAAGAAACTCTAAAGAAGCAGAGGCACAGAGAAGAAGAACCCTTTCTCTCTCCAACTCTTACCTATTTATAGGGCTTGGTCACACGCGTGAACAGATGACGTGTGATCTCGGCCGTCGCCTCGGGTTCTGTGCAAGGATAGCAGCAAATAAAACCAAAAGATCATCATTAATCTTTTCGGTTACCGAGGCACCATCATCATTAACTGAGAAGAGCATGCGCCCGAACAGGCATGCGCCCAGAAATCATGCGCCCTGACCTCCATGCTTCTTATTCAAAGTATTCCAAAACTTATTCAAAAGTTTTGAAAACTTTGAAGGGGGTCTTGTAGAAGCATGGAATTTCACAACCAGAAAGCCCATGCGCCAGACACTACATGCGCTAGAACTCAGACGAAGAACTTCACAGCAAAGTCAATAAGTATAGACATTTGAAGAAGAACTTTTCATTTTATATATAAAAGTCTATTACATGTCTAGAAAAGGTTGTACAAAGGAGAATTTCTATAAAGGAAAGATCCTAAGTCTACAGCCAGCGGCCACCATGCGCCTTCAGATAAGCGCAGCGGCCACTATGCGTCTCCAGATAGGCGCAGCATCACCATGCGCCACCAGTGAGGCGCAGCAGATACTATGCGCCTCCATCCAGGCGCATTCCGCCATCTCTTCAGCAGCTCAGTTATGTGCATCTAGCCCAGCTATGTGCATCCCTTCAGCCAAATTCTTCTAGCGAGGCTCACCTGGCCGAGCAGAGCCCAGTTATGCGTTGCTCTTCCAGCCAGGGTCACCTGATAAGTGCTTCGATTACACAAAGCATTTAACCCTCTGGCTGGAACCAAGGAAGAGAAGAGCACGGCAAAGCTGTGGCCAGGGGAGGCTTCGAAAGAGCCTCCAAAGGCGAAGGAAGACCGTGATCGAAACCGCGGCTAAAGGAGCAGCTTTCAACACGATCAAAGTGGGGGAACCCCACTTTGAAGGAAGATAGAGCCTAGCACCGCCATTCCGATCTACGGCTCTTCCGGAATAACGGAGCCGAGGCTCGAGCATCCCTATCTTTGGATGCAACAGGCACCTTCCGCCTGCCTCAGAAGCCCTCGACTCCGTCTTTTGGATGTAACAGTCACCTTCAAGTGCATCGAAGACAACACAGCATCTCATCTTCACCCTCGGGAGCACTTCGTCAACAGAATGCACCCGCATGTTCAAGTTCATGTTGGAAGTACGTGAGGGAATGAGAAGCAAATCTTCTCTCCATGCCACTATTTATAGGCTGGGCAGATCAAACCCACACGCCAAGTGGATGGCCCTCCGAATTCCGTGCAATGAATTTACATTAAATGGATGAACCGGACGCCTCCAATTCAGCCAAACGGCTATTTATAGCACTCAAAGAGCGAGACAGCCGCATCATTAAAAGACATGTCCGATGTGCCAGTCAGACAGCGCATCACACGGACGCGCCCTTCGGCATCAGGCGCATCACACAGACGCGCCCTACAGTACTCGGCGCATTACAGAGGGTGCGCCCTCACACATCTCCATACCGAGTGGAACGCCAACCGACGCGCCCACTCAGCTGTCCATCGAACGTCACCAACATTAAATGCTGAACTGACAGTGTTGGCAGTACGCCTCCTAAAGTCTGAACAGTTGACAGCTTTTCAGAAAACGAAGCGTCGACAACGTCAGCATCATCATGACTTTATTTCGACGGCTACTGCCACGTGGCCACTCAACCAACCGCATGCGCCTCTACGGCCATGCGTCCAAATCAGCATGCGCCTCAAAAGCCATGCGCCTCAGACTGCTCTCTGATCCCGAAAGACAGAAGGAAAGTCGCCTGCATGCGCCTCAAAAGCCATGCGCCCCAAATGGTTTGTAACTCCTAAAGGTTATGAGCCGCAGCCTCCTCCTGCACCCAATCCAAGGCGCAGCCCACCAGATCACTCCTCTCCACCAAATCCGAGATCTTCGAACCATGAGTCGACGACACGTGTCTTTTGACTCAACTCATCCAAGATTTCAGCAACGGAAAGATCTTCTCTCTGCTACGTGCCGGCTCACAACAGCAGTATGAAGAGTTCTCCCCCTCGATCAGGGCGCAGCATCCATGCGCCTCCATCAGCAACCTCCACGTGGCGTCCCCACACCGGCGCATCCTGCATGCGCGCATGAGCAGCCAACCTGCAAAACTATAAATAGAAGGATCATCTCCTTCACACACACAGAGAGACTCAGAACACAGGACTCACAACACAGAGAGAATCCACAACAGAGAATCACCGGAGAGGCAGTTCTAGACACTCAACGTCTTCCTCCTCTCAGCAAGCTCCAGCACCCAGAGCAATCAACACCTTCAGAGAACCGATAACCGTCGTCAGCCGGTCAACGGAGTCAACGTATTACCACTCGCTCCATTGGCACTAAGGACCCAGCTTAAACAAAAGTGTACTCCTAGGACTACATCTGAGTCCTATATTGTAACACTGTTCTGTTTGTATTAAAGTTTTCAATCAAACAATTTTAATGGCAAACACTTTGTAGCTGTTGCTTATCCAATGTCATTATTGTTCCTTTTGAAATTGGACGGCCATCGAAAATCGTATCATTTTCAATATCTTCATTTCTATTTGGACGATGATCCATCTCAGCAACTTGTTTCATGTACCCACTAACAAATCTCATGCTCTCATCAGCAAGATAACATTTTACTATACAACCTTCAGGACATGCACGATTTCTAACGTATCCTTTAAGGATCTTTATGTATCTACGAAAAAAAAAATTATTTAAAGTAAGCAAACGAATGAATGAAAATCAATAAAAAGAAAACAAATGATCACCTTTCAAACGGATACATCCAACGATAATGGACTGGGCCACCTAATTTAGCTTCACGTCCCAGATGGATAGGCAAATGAATCATGATATCGAAAAATGAAGGAGGAAAATACCTTTCAACCAAACATAATATGTCAACAAGTAGATTGGTAAATGAATCACGATATCGAAAAATTGAGGAGAAAAATACCTTTCAAACAAGCATAATATTTCAACATTTTCTTCCTCTAATTTCTCTATTTGTTCTCTATCGATGGCTCTTTGGCACAAGACATTAAAAAATGCACAAATTCGAAATATTGCAATCCTTGGTCCTTTTGGAAGAAGACCTCTCAATGCCACAGGCAACAACTGTTGCATTAACACGTGACAATCATGCGACTTGAGTCCTGTTATTTTGCAATCTTCTACTGATATACAGTTTCCAATGTTTGAAGAGTAACCATCGGGCAACTTCAAGTTATATAATCTCTTGCAAAAAAATTTCTTTTCTTTCTTTGAAAGGGTGTGCGGTCCCGGTGGAAGAAAAAATCTTTTATTTCTTAATTCTGGATGCAAAACTTGTCGAATGCCCATTTCTTCCAAATCCTTACGTGATTCTATGCCATCCTTCGATTTTCCCTTTGCATTTAGCAATGTACCAACCACGCTATCACACCAGTTCTTTTCTATGTGCATTAGATCCAAATTATGGCGCAAAATGAGATGCTACAAAACCCAAAAAAAAGAATAGAAAGGTCAATTGGAAACAATTTACAAAACACATAAGAAAATAATATGATATTACCTCCCAATACGGCAGTGAAAAAAATGTTGACTTCTTCTTCCATATCTCTGAAGATTGCCTCTTTCTTTTGCCATTGTCTTTTCCTTTCCCAAAATCATTTGTCATATTTTTTAGTCCTTCTAAAAATTTTGATCCAGTCATTAATCTAGGTGGTTCCCTATGTTCTTGCTTACCATCAAACCAACTTTTTTTCAACCTAAATGGATGCTTGGCTGGAAGAAAACGTCTGTGTCCCATGTAGACGGTTTTCCTACTATATTTTAACCATTTTGAACATGTATTCACTCCACATATGGGACATCCAACTTTTCCTTTGGTAGTACATCCAGCTAGGTTACCATAAGCTGGAAAATCATTTATTGTCCACATCAAAATTGCTTTCAAGTTGAAAAAAGATTTACTAAATGCATCATAAGCATGCAAAGGATTTCAATACTTGTTAAGATGAACCCAATCTTTTTCCATCATGTTGACACCCACAACTTGCTTATATCGAGCTTGATAACACCAAAAATAATTTCTACGTGGCCCTAAAGAAATGCCACAGAAATTCAGAAATTAAGTTGAAGGAGTTGTACATAGAAACGCCAAAAAAAGCCACAAAATAATTAGGGTTCCTGAAACAAACCAATAATATCAAACACAACAAAACGCCATGCACAGAAATTCAGTTGAAGGAGTTGTACATAGAAACAGAATTTCTATCCAAAGCCGAACCCTAATTTTCGACAAATTGATCCACGAAATCGAGGAGGCACATATACCCCAAATAATCCTTCCAAAGCCGATCCAACAAAAAGATCCAATAAAACCCCTCACGAAAACCCCAAATAATCCATCCAAAGCCGAACACTAATTTTCGACAAATCGAGGAGGCACATATACACCGTCACTGATAAATACTTTATTGATGGGGGAAAAATTGCAAAAATATCGATTGGCTTATGACAGTCGGTCGATTTTTAGGGTTTTCGTGAGGGTAGAGATAGACATGCATGGAGAGAAGAAGATTAGGGTTTCGTGAGGGTTACCAGAGGAAGCGCGATGCCGGAAGATTTCTTCACGACCGAGAGAGCGAGGGTTTCGTCAGAGGAGTTGTGAGCGAGGGTTTTGTTATTCAGAGGAGGAGTTGAAGAGTTTTATTTAGTTACGCGCCCAGATTATAGGAGTTGAATGTGTTTTCCAGTTAGGAGAATATAATATTTTTTTTCAAACATAAAACGTAGCATTTTGCTATTGACGGTTCCGATTTAATTACGAAACATCTAACGGACGAGATCGCCCGCTATGTAGAACGCTATAATTTTATGTAGCAAAACTGAATCGCTCCTATAGCAGTCACAGCATACTATAACTTATTATTTTAAAATAAAATATATTTTATAAAACTATGTTGCTTATTCTCTCATATGATTGGAACAGTAGATTGTTCAATTATGAGCATTCGATTAACTCGGTTAACCGAACTGAATTACAAAATACCAAATTCGACCAAAAATCGAATAACAAAAATTGAAACCAGCCGAAATATCCTGTACCGAACCAAACCGAATGGAATATAATCAGTTAATTTGATTTTTAGTTTATTTGGTTTATAACCAATATTTCAGTTTATTTATCCTCATTTTTTTGCAATATATATTAAATAAATATACAAAGATATTTTTTGTATATATATTACTAAATTTTTTTACGGTAGCGATTTAATCCTATTACGACGATGTAACTTATATAGCATCCAAAATATGTTATAGTATTTTTTTTAATCATATGTAAAATATATACAATATGATGTTACTCCTAATCGAACTGGAATACCTATGTAGGGGTGTCTTCTGTTTATTCGTGATTTCAACCGAAACGAAATAGTCAACACCAGATAAACCGAAATTCAAAAACTCCAAAACCAAAATCGAACCAAAATTAACCAAAACCAAAACCGAATTACCGAACCAATTATAAATTATTCGGTTATTTGATCGATTTATTCGGTTTAAACCGAATAAATAGAAATCATATTTTAATAATATTAAAGAAATTATAAGTTTCTACACTTTTTTGTTATATGTCAAAAATTAATATATCAAAAGTACTTCAATATATAATATATATATATTTTTTTTTTCAATATATAATACATATATATATATATATATATGTTGCTTTCAAATATATACATTTTTCCTCACTGCATAATGAATTCATACATTGTTATATGTCAAAAATATATCAAAAGTAGGACTTCAATTTTTTTTTTCAAATGATCCGGATCTCTTATTCAGAAAACAACTATACCTTTAACAGCACAGCATAATGAACGCTATGGTAATGACACTTATCATAGCGGGGAGCCATAAACGCCATATATAAACTGCTATTGTATGAACTTCTAATAGCATATCCGATAAACGCTATGGATGATGGTATTATAATAGCAGGGAGTCATAACCGCTATAGATAAACTGCTATTGTATGACCTTTTAATAGCACAGACAAATGCACGCTATTGATGATGACATACTATAGCGGGGAGGCTTGAACGCCATAGATAAACTGCTATTGTATGCCCTTTTTGTTGTAGTGCCTGCACCATCCCCGGATGCTCTTCCTTCATCATCTTCTCCTGCTGAAGATACACCATCTACATCCTTGCCAGTGGTCGAGCCATCTCCTCCTAAACCAACATCAGCAGACAAAGAAAAGCAACATGTTCGCTTTGATAAAGCATTGAAGAAGTCATCATCTCTTGGACTTGAAAAGCCTTACAATTTTGATATATTGGCTCAATTGGCCAATACTCCAGCAAGATTGTCAATCTTTGAACTTTTACGTCTCTCAAAAGAAACTCGTGAGACATTAAGTGAAGCCTTGATGCAGGTTGACGCTTATTTGACTCTTCTCAAGAAGCCCGAAAAGGAGCCAGTCAGCTGTGCATATTGTCATAGTGTATTTGAATTAATGCCCAATATCACTTTTACACAAGATGACATGTTGTTATAAGACAATCGTCATGATCGTCCTCTCTATTTTATGGGGTATGTAGACACCATAAAAGTCGACCGCATTCTGATTGATCCCGGGTCTGTACTTAGCATCATGCCGAAGTCCTTACTGGATGCTTTAAAAATCCCAGTACACAATCTTTCTACAACTATCACTACCATCCTCGGATTCAATCAAGGAAGAAGTGAACCTTTAGGGAAAATACGCCTAAAACTTCAAATTGGCAATCTTCGTACAAAGGTAACTTTCTATGTTATTGATAGTCATGGCTCATACAATGCTTTGTTGGGAAGGCCATTCCTCCATTAACACAATATTGTACCCTCTACGCTCCATCAATGTTTCAAATATGTGGATGGTAATAGAGAAGTCCAAAAAAAGGTTGTAGATCTGAATCCTTTCAAAGGAGTTGAAGCATACTGCAACGATTCTCGTATGTACAAAGAGGAATTCATGAAGGTGGTACTAGCAATGGACACAGATGAAGAACAGAAGAATATACCTAATGATACTCTGATGATTCCGGTCAAAGGACGTACCTCCTGTCCTCAGTCTTCCAAATCTCTGACTATCTATCTTCCTTCCCATGAGAAGCAAAATAAAGGTGATAGTCAAGAACAAAGGGAGCTCACCTCTTCTGAGCCGCTTGTAATCGATCTTCGTCGTAAGAAGCTCCCTCCTCCTTCTCGTTCTTCTTCTCCCCCTCTTGTCATCAATCTGACTAAGCCTGTTAAGGCTAAAGTCCCTGTTGTAAATGATGGTGTAAAAATCAATAAAACATCTCCTTTGCAGTATACTGATGTCTTTTACTATACTCAGTGTTATCTGGATATGCTAGATAGCTTTAAACCACTTACAATAGAAGTCGTATCACCTCGACGAAACATGGTATCACTAGATTCAATACAAGAGTCGTACTTCTTAGTACCGTCTCGAAAGAAAGATGAAAAGCCTATATTCTTCAACAAAAAAGAAGAACCAAAAATCATGCTCTATAATGATAATAGAGATGATACAGGAAGGCCACAATTACGACGCTATAGTCTACAATACAAAGCCATCATCCGTAAAATGGGCTATAATTTCAGAACAGGTCTCAACAATGGTAAAGGAAGGCGAACCCCTCTTCGTATTGTTGTTCCAAAAGGAAAATCACAACAATACCACAGTAAAATGAAACGAGGACTAGGTTATACGTCACCACTTCCAACTCCAGAACCTTCTGAATCTGATGAAGAAGAACATTCAAACTCTTCTGATTCTATCTCATGGGATTCTGATACCAGCATCGGTCATGTTCATAATGTGATAGTATCTTCTAACATGGTGTCTGCCAAATTCTCAGAAGATGACGAAAGTGACATTGAAGAAGCTATTGTAATAGACCCTTGGGCACAAAGGATGGACAATCAGTGGGAACTTCGTTTTGAACAACGAGAACCACCTACTGAGGATCAACTGGTCCAAATCGATATTGGAGAGAAAGGTGCATCACGACCAATCTTCATTAGTAAAAATCTTCCAGAGGATGATAAACAAGAATTAATTCACCTTATTCGTGAATACATCGACATCTTTGCCTGGAGTTACGAAGATATGCCGGGATTAGATCCTCAAATTGTAACTCACAAGCTTAACATTTTGCCGAATGCCAAACCGGTCAAACAACAACAACGGTGATTCAAGCCTGAAATGATGGATGCAATTGATGATGAAGTCAAAAAGCTTATAGCTTGCGGTTTTATCAGAGAAGAACAACATCCTGACTGGGTGGCCAATGTCGTCCCAGTCCTGAAGAAGACCGAAAAGGTTCGAGTTTGCATAGACTTTCGGGATCTCAATGATGCTTGTCCTGAAGACAAATTCCCTCTTCCAATTACTCATGTTATGATCGACAATACATGTGGATTCGAACGAATTTCTTTCATGGATGGGTTTTCTGGATATAATCAAATCCGGATGAATCCTGAAGATAAAAAACATTCTTCGTTTCGTACTCCTCGGGGAGTGTATTGTTATACAGTCATGCCGTTTGGTCTTAAGAACGCAGGTGCAACTTACCAGAGGGCTATGAGTACTATCTTTCGAGATCATTTGCGAAAGACTGTCGAATGCTATGTTGACGATATTGCTGTCAAAAGTCGTCTCAAAGAAGATCACATTCAAGATTTAAGAACTATCTTTAATCTAATATGCCAACATCAACTCAAAATAAACTCCACCAAGTCTTTATTGGGTGTCTCTAGTGGTAAATTTCACGGCTTCGTTATTACCTCTAAGGGTATACACGTTGATCCCGAGAATATCAAAGCCATTCAAGAGATGCGTCCTCCACGCAACCTAAAAGAGCTACGAGAATTCCAAGGTCGGCTTGCATACATTAGGCGGTTCATTTCGAATTTATCTGGACGTTGCAGACCATTTACTCAATTAATGAAGAAAGGTGTATCTTTCGTTTGGACGAAAGAATATCAACGAGCATTTGATGACATAATGCGGTATTTAATAAGCCCACCGATTCTTGTACCACCGATCTTAGGAATACCTTTTTTTAATGTATGTCCGGGCTATGGATCATTCACTGGAAGCTTTGCTAGCTCAAAAGAACAAGGAAGGTCATGAACAAGCCATCTACTATCTTAGCCGAACGATGATTGGAGCTGAACATCGTTATAGCCCAGTGGAGAAGGAATGTTTAGCCTTAATGTTTGTTGTTCAGAAGACAAGACATTACATCATAGGCCAAACTATTCATGTCATATCCCGAGTCAATCCTCTTCAAGTCTTAATGAAGAAACCAAGTGCACTTAATTCTAGGCTTGCCACATGGGCCATATTATTAGCACAATATCATATGGTTTATGTTCCTCAAAAGTCTGTGAAAGGCCAAGCACTTGCTGACTTTGTAGCAGCTCATCATGTTCCTGAAACATCTAAACTCTATGATAAGATTCCGGATAAAGCTTTGGAATCAAATATGATCTCAGAAGAATTTCCTACTTGGAGATTATTCTTTGATGGAGCTTCTAGAATTGGACCTGGAGGTACTCTTATTGCGGGAGTGGGAATTGTTCTCGTTTCACCCGAGGGATTAACTATTCAAAGGGCCTATTCTTTAGACGAATCATGCTCTAACAATGTGGCAGAATACAATGTCTTGCTCATTGGACTCCAGTTGTCTAAACAACTGGATATTGAATATCTCGAAGTATATGGCGACTCTAAGCTGATTGTTAATCAGGTTAGAGGCATATGTGAAGTCCGACATCAAGATTTGGTACCATACTATGAAGCAGCAACCAGGATAGCTTCTTCATTTAAAGTGTTCTTCATCGAACATATACGTCGGGCATGCAATACAGAAGCTGATGCCTTAGCTAACCTAGCTGCAGTGTTGGCAGTTCCAGTTAAAAGGCAACAGATGGTTGTTATCTCTAATAGAGAACTATTCGGTGTTGAAAACAACCACAACATTGAATTCAGCAACCTAACTGAAGTCAATGTCCTTAGCGAGGATTGGAGGGTACCTTTCATTGATTTTGTAGTGCATGACATTTTGCCAGAAGATCTTAAAGAAGCTACAAGTATCCGTCGTCGATCACTTTGATTCTATTATAATCATACTACTAAGACACTATATCGAAGAACTTTTGATGGATTACTCTTGAGGTGTCTCGCTGGTGATGAAGCAAAACAGATATTACGTGAGGCTCATGATGGTGTTTGTGGAGCACATCAACCTGCTCCTAAACTACAGGATCGTATCTGACGTATGGGCTACTACTGGCCCTCTATGGTATCAGATGCTATTGATTATGCAAGAAAATGCCGTGCATGTCAAATTCATGCAGATTTTATTCACCAACCGTCAAAATTCCTTTATCCAACTGCAGCCTCATGGCCTTTTGAAGCTTGGGGCATGGATATAATTGGTCCCATCAATCTTCCTTCATCTAAAGGACATCGGTTCATCTTAGCTATAACCGATTATTTTTCCAAGTGGGCCGAAGCTATACCTTTGGCGGAAGTAAAAACTAGTACCGTTATCAATTTTATCAAACATCATGTGATATACAGATTTGGTGTCCCCGCCGAATCATCCATGATAATGGGCCACAATTTATCAGCCAGAAGTTTAATAGGTTTCGTGATGACAACAGAATCAATAATGTCGCCTCTACAGCCTATAATCCTACGGCTAACGGGTTAGCTGAAGCATTCAACAAGACCATTATCAAACTCCTTAAAAAGTTTATCTCTATTAATAAACATAATTGGAGTGATAAACTCGGAGAATGTCTATGGGCATATCGCACTATCGTCCGTAACCCCACAGGTTGCACACCTTTTTCTCTGGTATATGGATGTGAAGCTGTGCTACCTTTGGAAATTCAAATTCCATCATTGAGAATCGTCATTGCTAATGAGCTTACTACAGACAATAAAGATCATCTTCGGCTTCAGGAATTGGAGGCGCTCGACGAGAAAAGGTTATTAGCTCAACAGCATATCGAACTTTATCAGGCCCAGATTTCAAAAGCTTTCAATCGCAAAGTCAGAGTGAGAATATTTCAAGAAGGTGAGTTGGTTCTTACAGTCAGACGTCCTATGACTATGACACATATGAGCAAAGGCAAGTTCGAGGCAAAATGGGAAGGACCGTATGTGGTAAATAAAGTCTTCTCCAATGGAGCCTATCAATTAACACATATGGATGGCAGAGTTGCTATGATGCCAATCAATGGCAAATTTCTCAAAAATTATTATGTATAAAGACAATGTACTTTATTTTTAGAGACATGATGTAAATAAAAGTTTATTTTTTATTCAAAAGCAGAATGGAATTATATAATATTACGGATGAAGAGGAGGCCCTGATCCTTCATGATTAAATACAAAGTTCGCCAACCGTTCAAACATCTCGTTGTCTGAACGCACCAGGAACTCACAAACAGCCATCCTCAATGCCTCTTCTACGACAGTTTTTCCATGCTCCACTAACTTGAAGATCAAATTCTGTCCTGGTGCAGGAGGAACAGTTGAGCCTTCGCCCCTTTCTTTTTGAGAAGGCACTGGAGGCTCAGCAAGGGAAGTCTTGGTTTCTTCTTCAGTCTTCGGAGCAATCAAATCTTTGGAAGACATTTTTTCTTGCACAGGAAGAAAAGAGATTGACAATATTTATAAAAGTCTTGTTCTATTTATAGGCAGAACAACTAAGTAATCAGCCTTGAGAACTAATGCGACTTTTGGAAAGAGGCACAACTGTTCGTTCATTTATAACGGTTCATTCATAACCGACTCTTCATCTTCCCTTATTTGAATCTGACGTGCTTGATTCATTCGCTCTCTTTTTCGAAAATCTAAACGACCATTCATTCATTCAATATTTCTTCCTCGGAAATTGAAGTGAATGATCACCCATTCATTCATCATAGTGAGAGGCCATGTCTTATACGAACTTGAATTCCAAATATTTACATCAAAATAAGTTGCCATATTCGTAATCCTCTCTGGATTCTGTTATCTATGACAGCATAGCAAAATCAAATTATAAAAAAAAGAATAATGAGACAATTATTTCTTTATTCCTTTTTTAAAAGCATAGTTACATCTTGATGAAAATCTATTACATCTTGGATTTTTATTCTAAATGAAAGTCTATTACATCTTTGGATCTTCCCATCGATAATGAAGGTCTATTACATCTTTGGATCTGTAACGCCCCAGTCCCAAAATACGTAGGACTAAGTACGTAGACATGC
The DNA here is from genome assembly GCA_029216955.1 of Iris pallida. NCBI lineage: Eukaryota > Viridiplantae > Streptophyta > Magnoliopsida > Asparagales > Iridaceae > Iris > Iris pallida. Next base: position 54,802 of record JANAVB010008643.1, on the reverse strand, counting down.
CAGCTGTATACATACGAAGTACAGGGGCCTTGTATGTATACATAAACTGTAAAATGCAGTAATCCAAGACAAACTAAATCTCATCCACAATGAAAAGAATAATAATATAAAAATCAACTTGAATATTTATGATAAAATCGTTGGGCGGAGACAAAGTCCACTACCAACTATCTCAATGAAAGAAATATACAAGAATCGATCCATAAGATGGCAAGACGAACCAAGCACAATCGTCTTCGAGGAAATGGAGAGAATCACGACCTTGGCTAGAACACCTGCAGTGAATCATGAAAGCACACACACCTGGGGAATAACCAGGTCCTCAAACGGACGTAGCAAGATACTTGAAGAACAAGCTAATATGAACTGTCAGAATAATAAAATAATATATAAAAGACTATTCTAGACACAAATATGCAAAGGAGATTCTAACCGCCTAATGTGCAATTTAGAGGACAACTTTCATGCGCATGGGTGGGATTTTAGGCTAAGTGTACGTAACTGGCATCCAGTCATCTGTATCTGTCCGTAACGTCCAAAACGTCATAGGGCATCTGCAAATAAATTGCCACAGTTCCATCCGAAGACTGTGGTTTACCTGTTTGGATTCTCATACGCACTAGCGACTGTCCTTCCCCAATATTTTCCACACTGTTCAAGTCATGTCCATGGCTCGTCCAGTTTTGTAACTGCTTGAGTCTCTAAAACCCTAGTCATAGCAGTTACGATCATCTATCCGTCACACGACTTTAGAGAGGGCCAGTCCATAAGTCATGCCCCTAGCAACATGTCTCCAACTGTGTAGTGTGTGTGTCATGGCCAAGGGAGATATAAGGATATCTCCCAACAAGAAGGTAGTCTGCTAACACTAAGTTAACATGCATATAGTAAAGTACAACAACTAATAGAGTCGCTTGCACCCAAGTATGGCATGGACGCGCAGTTTATAACAAAGGAAACTAATAATATGAAGTAAAATAAATAATACAGAAAAATAAATAATTTGACAGTTAATTAGCAAGGTATACTTGCCTGGTGAGACGCTTGGTGTGGTAAAAGGATCTGACAGGTCCCAATTAGTCCAATAACCATGTTCGATATGTAAAGGTCCGAAGTTACGAGGAAATAGGGAAGCAAGATTTAGTCATGATGGGTGACGATAATAGAAGCGAGTTTGAGTGAGAGATACGTCTATTATTTTTAAAAAATAATTTATACTATTTAAAAATAGGTTTTAGTTAATCTAAATATAACTACAAAATCTAAGAAAATTATTTTAACAAAAAAAATTAATTCTAAGTTTGTCAACATCTATTTTATAGATAAAATATACCTTTTTAAAAAATAGTTTAGACAGATATTAATAATCTGGAAAATTATATTGTTTAAAAAGACCAAGCCAAATATAATATTTATATAAATGTGTATATATATTTATACAAGAAAACTTAAAATATATATATATTTATACAAGAAAACTTTAAAAGATGTATATATAAAGATAACCACAAAAATGATTTTTAGTATCATAATAATTAATACAAATTTGAGATATCAGTAATACTGATATTATTTGTAATAATATATATACTAAATAAAATAATATTAATAATTAATACTGATCCTTAATCCTGGTTAATCTGTTGTAATAATAATAATAATAATAATAGAAACAAAATAAGAACTAACCAGCAACACTAATAACAAACAACAAAAATAAAAGAAATAAATAAATAAATGAAATAAAAATAAAATAACAACTCACTTTCCCAACTCAAGCAGCTGAGCTGCTGCTTCTCTCTTTTAGAAAATAGGGGGAGGAGAGGGAGAGAGAGAGTGACAAGGAAAGGGGGAAGGAGCAGAGGGGGGAGGTCGGGAAAGGGCTAGGTGTCGGCGCTCCGGCCTGGACGCGGCGGCCGGAGGATGGCGGACACGCGCACACGTACTGTAGGGGCGGCCACGCCGACGCGGACGGAGGAGAAGATTGAGGGGTGCACTGCGCACGCTCGAGGCGACACCGGTGGCCGGATGCCTGGCGCGGTGTACGACGAAAGGCTTGACGTGGGGCACGGCCGGGTCGGAGAAAATGCATGCGGCAGCGGAACCGGGGTGCGACACAAGGAGGCAACGGCCCAACTGTGGTCATGGTGGCACGATTAGGTCGGAAAAGAAGCAGCAGAAAGGAGGACCCGTTCGCCGACTCGCCACAGCGGTGGATCCGCGCACGGCCGGATAAAGGTTTTATATTTGGGGGATGGTTTTGTTTGGTTTTAGAAAAAATTTTGGTGATGGTGGTGACGCATTGTCGTGGTCGACGGAGGCAGTTCTGGCTATGGCTGGTGGTGGGTTATGGTGGTCGGGTGTGCGGTGATGTCGAGGGTGGTGGTGGTGATGGGCGATGACAATGATGGTGGTGGTCTTGGCGGAAGGCAGAACGGAGATGGGTGGTAGCGGGTTTGGTACAGCATGGATGGGTTCGGGTGACTGGATGCGGCCGAGGCTGTGCCGAGCGGTGGCAGTGGGATGGTTCTGGTGTTGGTTCGGCCAAGATGGTGGCGGCGATGTTGGTTTTCTTTTGGGTGTGGCGATGATGATACTGATGGTGGCTGTTCTGGTGGTGATAGGTCGTAGGTGTCGGGTGTGGGGCTGGTAGTGGTGTGTGGCCGGGCTGTGGCGGCGACCACGGATTGCGGTGGTGGTGTGATGGTGGCAGGGAGTAGATGGGGTCGGCCAGGGATCGGGGTGAATCGGGACAGGGCTTAGGATTAGGTTTAGGGATTCGTTTGAGAGGTGTCATCGGGTCGGAGATTATCCGACACGACATGGATGGACGTCCGAGTTTGTCGAATGGGACAAAAATAATATATCTGTAGAAGAAGAGAATAGTGGATGGAAAGGAAAACACAGGCACGGACACGATGCACGAATTCTAGTTATGGAGAATTTGTGGATGTGAGGAATTTATGGAGGAGTACCTGCCTATTTATAGGATGTGAGAATTCTCAATTGAATAAATATTAGGATTTATTTAAAACCCAAATAGATAATTTATTATTTATTTTAAACCAATACATTTATATCTAATTTCAAATCCAATTCAAATTTTAGATAACTCTAATCTAAATTAATATAGATAAATTACATTTCCAAATAAAAGCTATTTAAAATCTTTTCAAATGTAAGCCAATACAAATAATCTTTTCAAATATACTTCATCATATTTAATTCAATTTAAACCAAAACAATATTTTCAAATACTTTTTCGAATAATAAAATATTAATATTAAATAAATTTCAAAAATTATAATAAATATTTAAGTATTAATAGGAAATAATTTTAAACTATATTTTTAATAATTTAGATAAAACAATTTTGAAAGTAAACATAAATAATCAAATCTTTAAAATACCTTCTTGTTAAATAATTTTTTATGAATAATAAACATAAATTTTGAAAATATACATGAAATAATTTTTATGTGCTTTACACGAGTAGAATATTCACATAAATCTAGTTTCTAAATTACCACTATCAAAATAAGATAGCATTTTATAAATAAATAAAATAATAGGTTTTGCCTTTAATAAAAATAATTATTTATATATTATTTTGAAACCATCACCGATAATAAAATCAAAAACTTTTTTTTTCTTAAAATATGTACCTCGCACATATTCCCACTCGACGAGTAAATACGAAAAACGCAAATTTTTGTGCGACGTATAATACGACTATGCGACATATAAATACAAAAAAAATCAGTACTAAAAATATAGTAGAAATTTAGGAATTTTACATCCTACCCAACTTACAAGAATTTCGTCCTCGAAATTAAGAATAATAGGGGTGGGGAAGAAAATACAAGGGTAAGATCAAATCGTTGGACGAGGCAAGAAAACAACATTTAACACATACATGCATTAGGGATTCGTGATTTAGATAAATACGAAAATAATGCACGGATATGGTAATGGATGAGGGTCGCTAGCTAATGCAAGATAGAGAAGGCTTTAAGGGTTAGATAATGAAGGTAAAGTAATTAGAGAGCAAGGGTACATGGTTCCTTAGAGTGAAGTTACACGTCTAGGTTTAGGGGTGGTTAAGGAAAAAATTCTAGTCATTTCTAAATTTCAAATGATTAGAGATCACGATCAAGAGTTGAAGGATAGGGCGAATAACTCGAGGCGAGATTGTAAACACGTGGCTTGGTTGATGGCCACTATAACTATTATGGTCATAGGGTAACACTTGGTTTCTATCTATCAAGTACGAGTGTTCTGTCCTTCCAAATTAAGTGAAAGACAAAAACGAATAAGAGTTCGAAGGAGATGTTTATTGAATACGAACACGTGGTTCAAAGGCGACTAAATAATTTCAAAAGAGTTATCAAGGCTGTCGCAGATGGGACTCTAGAGGGCAAGTTTAGCTATGTCCCCATCCACGTAGAATGATAAATAAAAGCGAACCAAAGTACACTCGGTTGATCAGACCATCATGCACCGGTTCTGACTAGACAATATGTTAGGGAGCGCGCGCTCAATAGCATGTGTCTCGAACAAGTTTGATAACAGTTAAACATGCAAAACTAGGCTATATATCACGTCCCAGAACCAGAATACTGGAGAGCGGGGGAATGACTCAGCCAGCTACGTATTACGGGTAGATGAATACCGTATAATACGATCAATGCTATCTAAAAGACAAGGGGGTGCATCCTACATGAAAGTCTCGCTATGGTCACTTCACATCTATTGTCTCAATCATTCAAATAAGAAGCAATAACAGAGAACATTTAAGAATAAGCAATAAGGCGTCCCAAACGCTTAGTCAAAATGTTCTTGAGATCTGGCTTTACAAAACATAGCCAGATGATATAGCAACATATACACAATTGTTATCAGCTGCAGTCTGACTTAATTACAATTATGTAAAAGTAAGTACAAGACAATCCGACTAACATGTCGGTGCCAAACGGCAAAATATAAAGTAAGTAACAAAACGAGCGGGGAAGTAAGGAACCCACTCGAGTCCTCCTGCGATCATTCCTCTAGTATTGACCATCTTGGAGGTAGAAGTAAGCTGAGTCCTCGGGAACCGGCTCTAAATCTGGCCATGCAAAACCAGAGAGGTTAGACCTCTAATAGCAAGTACCGCAAGGAAGCACGATATGAGGGGTTAAAACCAGTAATAAGATAATAGGATATATAGATCTTTGCTTGCTACTAGGATTCACATAATGTCACGACACTTCGAACCAACCTCCCAACCAAACAAGGACAGAGGTTGGCCTGTCATGTCTCGACACTCTGATCATCTTAGTTAGTTAACAAAGTAGGTACAGTACGCAAACAAATCAGTTTAACCGGCCATGCAACTACTACGGCTTGCTACTGTGAGTCCCAAGTTATCCTGGAATTATGCAATAAGGATTTTTCAGTTCTTACTATGGACAAGCAAGACTAGTCTATCCAATCAATCAATTGCGCCAATCATGAATTAGACGAGTCCCAGCGGGACGCCCGTCATCAATATACAATATACAATAATATAAGCAGATACCGCTCCCTGCCCGTGTGGCAGAATTGCAGTATCTGTGGGAACCAGCCGGCCTGTTGGGCGCTAATAATCCCAAAGAGGGCTGCCATGTAAGAACTCGGAGATCCATTTCCTCCATGTAATCATTATTTTATTTAACTTAGTAACCTCTATGTTAAGTGAAATCCCATGCCGTGGATCATGGTCATTCAGAATGAGTACTTCCGTACAAGGTACGATATGTCCAACTCTACAACGATACCCGTGCGGTTAAGTTGTAGGTCTTACATAGCGTAATGCAACAATTAAAACTAACCACGGAATAATCATGCCTTGACCATAGAGTACATATGCTGCTTTCGTAAAATAAATAAATAATTGTAGCCTGCATGTATCTATATGTCAATATTCGGGATTGGCCAATCGATTGCAAATATGAACGTGTCTTATTCTATTTAATTCAATAAGACGACTAGCCAGTCTCTTAGTTCCATCTAGGAACGCATGATCAATAATGAATCAAGATAACAATCAATGTTAATTAATGCCAAATTCGGAAAATAAAAATTAGGAAATAAATAATGATTGGGAAATAAATAATCTCATGCGCTGTGGGAAATGATTGGAAAATAAATAATCTCATGCGCTGTGGGAAATAATTGGAAAATAAATAATCTCATGCGCTGTGGGAAATGATTGGGAAATAAATAATATCATGCGCCTGAGGAATGATAGGGAAATAAATAATATCATGCGCCTGAGGAATGAAGATTCATGCGGCTGTGGGAAATGATTGGAAAATAAATAATCTCATGCGCTATGGAAAATGATTGGAAAATAAATAATCTCATGCGCTGTGGGAAATGATTAGGAAATAAATAATATCATGCGCCTGAGGAATGATTGGGAAATAAATAATATCATGCGCCTGAGGAATGAAGATTCATGCGGCTGTGGGAAATGATTGGAAAATAAATAATCTCATGCGCTGTGGGAAATGATTGGAAAATAAATAATCTCATGCGCTGTGGGAAATGATTGGGAAATAAATAATATCATGCGCCTGAGGAATGATTGGAAAATAAATAATATCATGCGCCTGAGGAATGAAGATTCATGCGGCTGTGGGAAATAAATCTCATGCGCTGTGGGAAATGATTGGGAAATAAATAATATCATGTGCCTGAGGAATGAAGATTCATGCGGCTGTGGAAAATAAATCTCATGCGCTGTGGGAATGATTGGAAAATAAATAATCTCATGCGCCTGAGGAAAAAAATTCATGCGGCTGTGGGAAATAAATCTCATGTGCTGTGGGAAATGATTGGAAAATAAATAATCTCATGCGCCTGAGGAAAAAGATTCATGCGGCTGTGGGAAATAAATCTCATGCGCTGTGGGAATGATTGGGAAATAAATAATATCATGCGCCTGAGGAAGAAAGATTCATGCGGCTGTGGCTGTGCTTCCTCTCCGAATTTTTCTGAGAACAGAACCATGGAAGCCATTGCTTCCAAGCTCCATAAATCCTTCATTCTAAGCCCAAATCTGAACTTCCATATGTCAAAATGGGGTAGAACGAAATTCTCTACAACATGGAACCATCAAAAATTGGAGATAACAAAGTTTACTAGATCAAAACCTAAGAAATCCGAAAATACAACAAACTTAGATCTACAATAAAGAAGCCATGGAAATCAAAAATGCCAAGTACTAAAGAGACTTAGAATCAAATAAGGAAGATGATGGAACAATAAAAATGGGGATCCATCAAGAAGCAAGTTGGCACTTGCCTATCTCTTCTAGGTTGGTGGGAGAGTTATGAGGAAGAAGAAGAGAAATGAGAAGAAGTAATGAAGAGAGAGAAAGAGTTTGGGGCTTTAAATGGGGTGGTGGTAGGTGGGAGGTTGGGTTCATGATGAACCAACAAAAATCAAAAATAAACCAATCTAGGCCGAACCCAAAAGCAAAGTAAAAGCAGAGTATAAAAGCAGAAAGTAAAATACAGAAATAAAATACAAAAAATAATTAGCAGGAAATTAAAGGAATTTAAATACAGAACAATACATGATAAATATTAAATGAATACATTCCAGCAGTACATGTATTTAGAATACGTATTCTGGGAACTGGAAGTGACATCTCTACCCTCCTTAGAAAAATTCCATCCTCGAAATTTCAGATCCAAGCATGATAGAACGTCAAAGCTAAACTAATCTAAATACAAGTAAATTGAGTAAGCAATCATTCTACAATGATAATAACAAGTAATGTATCTACATCTAACAATCTACAACATTAAGCAATTCTACTTATAAGGTGACAAGCATGAGGAGTTAAGGCAATCAAGGTATACAGAAGAAAATATACCTTGTGAGTCAAACAGGTGCGGATACCGTGATCGGATATCATCCTCACGTTCCCACGTTGACTCTCCTAAAGAGTGATGACCCCAAGCAACCCGGACAAGGTTAATTGTTTGGTTCTTGAGTATCTTCTCTCTTCGGTCAAAAATAGACACAGGCTGTTCCTCATAAGACAGGTTGGTACCAACAACCAGCTCAGAATGATCAAGGATATGGCTTGGGTCCGATACATACCTTCGCAACTGAGATACATGAAATACGTCATGCACCTCTCATAACGAAGGTGGAAGGGATAAACGATAAGCAACATCGCCTATCCTATCAAGGATAACAAATGGGCCCACGTACCGCGGACTCAACTTCCCGTAAACGCCAAATCTAATGACCCCACGGGTAGGTGAGATCCGTAAGAACACGTGGTCCGCAACAGAAAATTCTAGCGGCCTAAGATGCTGGTCTGCCCAATGACGATGCCGATCCTGCGCAACTCGAAGTCGCTCTCTAATTCCTTTAATCACTTCCACTGTCTGAACAATCATCTCCGAGCCTAACATCTTTCTCTCTCCAATATCGTCCCATGCTAGTGGCGACCTACACTTCTTACCATATAGTGCTTCAAATGGCGCCATCTGGATACTGGCTTGATAACTGTTATTATATGAGAACTCGACCAAGTGTAGGTGGCTCTCCCAAGATCCTCCAAAATTTAGGGTGCAAGCTCGCAACATATCCTCTAAAGTCTGAATTGTTCTTTCTGATTGTCCGTCCGTCTGTGGATGGTAAGCCGTGCTAAATCTTAACTTGGTACCCAAGCTATGATGTAAGCTCTTCCAAAAATGTGATGTAAAATGGGTATCTCTGTCTGATACAATACTGACTGGGACCCCATGCTGCCTGACTATCTGCTGCATATACAATTCTGCCAACTTCTCCGTAGATTGACCTACTCTAAAAGGAAGAAAATGTGCCACCTTCGTAAGCCGATCTACGATTACCCAAATAGCATCCTTACCACTTGGTGATCTCGGTAAAACGGTCACAAAGTCCATTGTAATATGTTCCCACTTCCATTCCGGGATAGGAAGCGGTTGCAATAACCCAGCTGGCCTCTGCTGTTCTGCCTTCACTTGCTGACATACCAAGCAACGGGAAACAAATTTAGCTATCTTCCTCTTCATCCCGTTCCACCAGAAGTGCTGCTTGATATCTTGGTACATCTTGGTCCCTCCAGGGTGTATAGAATACTGAGAACTGTGAGCTTCTGCCATAACCTCCTGTCTGATATCTCCACTAGGCACACATAGACGCGACCCAAACCTAAGTGTACCATCTTCATGAGTTCTCATCTCCTTCCTGAGTCCTGACTCACATTCTGTCCTAAGCTTCTGAATCCTTGGGTCTTGTGCCTGAGCTGCCTTGATCCTGTCTACCAAGTCGGATTGAACTCGTAGACTCGCCAAAATTTCTACATCACTAGGAAGTATAACCTCGATGCCCAACTCCTGAAGGTCTTCTAAAATATGCCTCTGTGTTGTTAACATAAATGCGCCGCCTCTCTTGCTGAGAGCATCTGCTACCACATTAGCCTTGCCTGGATGATACTGAAGCTCTACGTCGTAATCCTTGATCAACTCCAACCATCTTCTCTGCCTCATGTTCAGTTCCTTCTGAGTAAAGATGTACTTCAGACTTTTGTGGTTCGTGTACATGTCCACTCGATCACCATATAAGTAATACCTCTATAGCTTTAAAGCAAATACTACTGCTGCCAACTCCAAGTCATGAGTTGGGTAATTCTTCTCGTGGTCTCGAAGTTGCCTAGATGCGTATGCTATCACCTTCCCATGTTGCATGAGGACACATCCAAGTCCTTTACCTGACGCATCACAATAAATGGTAAAACCTCCGGGTCCAACTGGCAATATAAGAATAGGCGCTGATATCAACTTCTGCTTCAAATTCTCAAACGATGCCTGGCATTCTGCCGACCAGACGAATGGTACATCTTTCCGTGTCAATCGGGTCATGGGTGCTGAAAGCCTCGCAAAGTCTGATACAAACCTTCTGTAATATCCTGTCAATCCCAAGAAACTCCGCACATCTGCTACGGTCTTGGGTACTGGCCAACTTTCTACTGCTTCTACCTTCTTAGGATCCACTGCTACTCCAGCTCCTGATATGATATGACCCAAAAATGAAATATGATCCGACCAAAACTCATACTTGCTGAGCTTGGCATACAACTGGTTCTCTCTCAGAACCTGTAACACCTTCCGGAGGTGATCTTCATGCTCCTCTTCACTAGTTGAATATACAAGAATGTCATCGAGAAACACAACGACAAATTGATCCAGGTACGGCATAAAGATGCGATTCATTAAATCCATAAAGATTGCTGGAGCATTGGTCAAACCAAACGGCATTACTAAGAATTCATAATACCCATACTTCGACCTGAACGCTGTCTTGGGTATGTCTTCCTTCCAAACCCTCACTTGATGATACCCTGAACGAAGATCTATTTTGGAGAAAACTCTAGCTTTGCTCAACTGATCAAATAAGTCGTCGATCCTGGGTAGTGGGTACTTGTTCTTCACTGTTGCCGCATTAAGCTTTCTGTAATCAATGCACAATCTGGATGACCCATCCTTCTTTCCCACAAGTACCACTGGTGCTGCCCATGGTGATATACTAGCTTGGATGAACTTCTTCTCCTTCAGTTCCTCTATGTGCTGATATACCTTGGCCTGCTCTGAGTCTGCCATTCTATAAACTCGATCTGATATCGGTTTAGTTCCAGGTGCCAATTCTATACTGAACTCAATATCTCTAACCGGTGGTATACCTGAAAGTTCTTCGAGAAATACGTCCAGAAACTCTTCAACTACCTTCGGAACTTGAACTTCTTCCATTGCCGTCACTACTCCCTGCTCTTGTTGAGTTGCTACTGATCTGACTAAGGTAAACCGCTTTATGCCTGGGATGTCAAAAGATACACTCCCTCTACGACAATCTATTGTCGCATGACTGTCTTTCAGCCAGTCTGCCTAAGATAACGTCGAAATTTCCAACAAGAAATTCTATCAACCGGGCGGGTAAGAAATGCCAGCAAACTACAACGCTACATGCTAGAATAACTCTACTAACTCCTACGAGCCCATTACCCGTGAGTATATTTAACCTCCCTGGCAATGCCTCGAATTCTATTCCTAGCCGTGTTGTAAATTGTGCAGATATAAATGAGTGTGATGCTCCCGAATCAAACAATGCTACTGCGGGATAAGAGGCGACGAGAATGTTACCTGCCACAACATCTCCCGATGCTAATGCCTCTTCCAAGGACAGAGTGAATGCCTGCCCTCGACCTCCTTGCTAGTTCCCATGCTGCGGCCTAGCCTGGTGCTGCCGCTGGCCCCTGCCTTGGTGATACAGGAGTGGTCTATGCTGGTGTTGCTGCATCGGCGGTCCCTACTGTCGAAACATTTGAGCCTATATCATGAACGGTCGCTGTGCCAACGGTCTTACTGCCACTGCGGGTCCTCGATACTGCCCTGCCCCTGGTGTTGGCAGAGCAGGAAACTGCTGCACTGGTCCTCCTGACCTCGAATTCATGGAACATATGGTAACCCGATGATCTGGATTCCCATATATCAAACACTACCCGTTCAATGTCCGACACACATCTCTAGTGTGCCCTATCTTCCTGTAATAAGTACAGCCTGCTGGGGGTTGCTGGTTCTTCCTCTGTTGCTGTTGCTGTTGCCTGGGTGGTGCTGGCCCTCGTATTGCTACATCGTGAATGCGAGTGCCAAGGGATGGTGCTGTTGTTCGGGGCGCTGCTCCCCCTCCTCCTTCAATCTGACTGTGTGATCTCTTCTGACCTCCAGTCCTTGCCGTGATCCTCTGAGTGGTGATCTCATGCCTTCGAGTGGCCGTCAATATCTCATCGAAAGTCTGATAATTGTGCCCCTCTGTCAACTGCAAGAGTTCAAGATGAAACCCTTGCTGAAACCTCATAGCCCTCTGGCTCTCTGTAGCTACCATCTCCGGGGCGAACCTACTCAATCTGCAGAACTCCGCAGCATAAGCATCTACCATTTTGCCAGTCTGTCTAAGATTGATAAACTTTCGTTGTAGCTCAAACTGTGCCACAACTCCATAATACTTCGTCTTGAATCTTGCGGTAAAATCGTCCCAAGCAACAGGACGTCTGATGCCCACTTCCTCTGATTCCCACCAATCACGTGCGAGATCCTGAAGTAACAACTTCACCTGATCCACACGTTCTTCTGCCGGCACCTTAGCGGCTGTCAAAATAGCCTCAATATCTTTAAGCCATGCATCTGCTGAGATGGCATCCTCCGTACCTTCGAAACGGCGGGGGTTGTACTTACAAAACCTGGCTGACGCTCCTGAATCTGTCCTTGCCCCTCTTTCTAAAGCTGTCTGCAATCCTTGGTTGAGCAACACATTCTGCTCTTGTAACTGAGCGTGCATACGTTGCTGGGCCAACATCTGATGTTGCTGAGTAGCCATCATCCCTCTCATAATCTCCAGAAGGGCTGGTGTATCCACTTCCACTGGGGTAGGTGGAACTATGGATGGTGTAGGAACCTCCGGATACTGTGGTCCAGCTGCTGGTTCCACTATCACTTCTTCTTGGATGGTCTCTTGAGTTAGTACCGGCCCTTGTTGCTGATCAACATGGTCAGGTTGTCCGTGTTGCCCTTGTTGTTGTTGCCCAGTCCTGACAGATACGGACGAGGTGCCCCAAAGAAAAGGGACAAGAGAACAATCAAACGACCGGACAGGAAAGATCAATGAAGTCAAAGGATACCGGAATGTCAAGCTAGAATCGAGAATAACGAATCAGGAGATCAAGGGGAAACATGTGTGATTGAGACATCCTATAAATTAAAATACCCTACAAGTCTGAAATCAGACCTGCATGGGCCACCACTAAAACCTTGTCACGCCCCAGAACCAGAATACTGGAGAGCGGAGGAATGACTCAGCCAGCTACGTATTACGGGTAGATAAATACTGTATAATACGATCAATGCTGTCTAAAAGACAAGGGGGTACATACTACATGAAAGTCTCGCTATGGTCACTTCACATCTATTGTCTCAATCATTCAAACAAGAAGCAATAACAGAGAACATTTAAGAATAAGCAATAAGGCATCCCAAACGCTTAGTCAAAATATTCTTGAGATCTGGCTTTACAAAACAAAGCCAGATGATATAGCAACATATACACAATTATTTTCAGCTGCAGTCTGACTTAATTACAATTATGTAAAAGTAAGTACAAGACAATCCGACTAACATGTCGGTGCCAAACGGCAAAATATAAAGTAAGTAACAAAACGAGCGGGGAAGTAAGGAACCCACTCGAGTCCTCCTGCGATCATTCCTCTAGTATTGACCATCTTGAAGGTAGAAGTAAGCTGAGTCCTCGGGAACCGGCTCTAAATCTAGCCATGCAAAACCAGAGAGGTTAGACCTCTAATAGCAAGTACCGCAAGGAAGTACGATATGAGGGGTTAAAACCAGTAATAAGAGAATAGGATATATAGATCTCTGCTTGCTACTAGGATTCACATAATGTCACGACACTTCGAACCAACCTCCCAACCAAACAATGACAGAGGTTGGCCCGTCATGTCTCGACACTCTGATCATCTTAGTTAGTTAACAGAGTAGGTACAGTACGCAAACAAATCAGTTTAACCGGCCATGCAACTACTACGGCTTGCTACTGTGAGTCCCAAGTTATCCTGAAATTATGCAATAAGTATTTCTCAGTTCTTACTATGGACAAGCAAGGCTAGTCTATCCAATCAATCAATTGCGCCAATCATGAATTAGACGAGTCCCAGCGGGACGCCCGTCATCAATATACAATAATATAAGCAGATACCGCTCCCTGCCCGTGTGGCAGAATTGCAGTATATGTGGGAACCAGCCGGCCTGTTGGGCGCTAATAATCCCAAAGAGGGCTGCCATGTAAGAACTCGGAGATCCATTCCCTCCATGTAATCATTATTTTATTTAACTTAGTAGCCTCTATGTTAAGTGAAATCCCATGCCGTGGATCATGGTCATTCAGAATGAGTACTTCCGTACAAGGTACGATATGCCCAACTCTACAACGATACCCGTGCGGTTAAGTTGTAGGTCTTACATAGCGTAATGCAACAATTAAAACTAACCACGGAATAATCATGCCTTGACCATAGAGTACACATGCTGCTTTCGTAAAATAAATAAATAATTGTAGCCTGTATGTATCTATATGTCAATATTCGGGATTGGCCAATCGATTGCAAATATGAACGAATCTTATTCCATTTAATTCAATAAGACGACTAGCCAGTCTCTTAGTTCCATCTAGGAACGCATGATCAATAATGAATCAAGATAACAATCAATGTTAATTAATGCCAAATTCGGGAAATAAAAATTGGGAAATAAATAATGATTAGGAAATAAATAATCTCATGCGCTATGGGAAATGATTGGAAAATAAATAATCTCATGCGCTGTGGGAAATGATTGGAAAATAAATAATCTCATGCGCTGTAGAAAATAATTGGGAAATAAATAATATCATGCGCCTGAGGAATGATTGGAAAATAAATAATATCATGCGCCTGAGGAATGAAGATTCATGCGGCTGTGGGAAATGATTGGAAAATAAATAATCTCATGCGCTGTGGGAAATGATTGGAAAATAAATAATCTCATGCGCTGTGGGAAATGATTGGGAAATAAATAATATCATGTGCCTGAGAAATGATTGGGAAATAAATAATATCATGCGCCTGAGGAATGAAGATTCATGCGGCTGTGGGAAATGATTGGAAAATAAATAATCTCATGCGCTGTGGGAAATGATTAGAAAATAAATAATCTCATGCGCTGTGGGAAATGATTGAGAAATAAATAATATCATACGCTTGAGGAATGATTGGAAAATAAATAATATCATGCGCCTGAGGAATGAAGATTCATGCGGCTGTGAGAAATAAATCTCATGCGCTGTGCGAAATGATTGGAAAATAAATAATATCATGCGCCTGAGGAATGAAGATTCATGCGGCTGTGGGAAATAAATCTCATGCGCTGTGGGAATGATTGGGAAATAAATAATCTCATGCGCCTGAGGAAAAAGATTCATGCGGCTGTGGGAAATAAATCTCATGTGCTGTGGGAAATGATTGGGAAATAAATAATCTCATGCGCCTGAGGAAAAAGATTCATGCGGCTGTGGAAAATAAATCTCATGCGCTGTGGGAATGATTGGAAAATAAATAATATCATGCGCCTGAGGAAGAAAGATTCATGCGGCTGTGGCTGTGCTTCCTCTCCGAATTTTTCTGAGAACAGAACCATGGAAGCTATTGCTTCCAAGCTCCATAAATCCTTCATTCTAAGCCTAAATCTGAACTTCCATAGGTCAAAATGGGGTAGAACAAAATTCTCTACAACATGGAACCATCAAAACTTGGAGATAACAAAGTTTACTAGATCAAAACCTAAGAAATCTGAAAATGCAACAAACTTAGATCTACAATAAAGAAGCCATGGAAATCGAAAATGCCAAGTACTAAAGAGACTTAGAATCAAATAAGGAAGATGATGGAACAATAAAAATGGGGATCTATCAAGAAGCAAGTTGGCACTTGCCTATCTCTTCTAGGTTGGTGGGAGAGTTATGAGGAAGAAGAAGAAGAGAAATAAGAAGAAGTAATGACGAGAGAGAAAGAGTTTGGGGCTTTAAATGGGGTGGTGGTAGGTGGGGGGTTTGGTTCATGATGAACCAACAAAAACCGAAAATAAACCAATCTAGGCCGAACCCAAAAGCAAAGTAAAAGCATAGTATAAAAGCAGAAAGTAAAATGCAGAAATAAAATGCAGAAAATAATTAGCAGAAAATTAAAGGAATTTAAATACAGAACAATACATGATAAATATTAAATGAATATATTCCAGCAGTACATGTATTTAGAATACGTATTCTGGGAACGGGAAGTGACACTATAGTAGCAACATTTAATTAAGATGGTAAAAAAAACATAAGCATGAGAGATTAAGATTGAAATAGAGTAGAATTAGTTCAAACTCCTTAAGACTCTAAGTTATATCCTATGTTGGTCTCTATATAGTCATCCTATAGTCTCTTTTGTCCAAGTCCTTGGTTGACTAGATGGGTTAGGGTCCTCTAAATTCTAGAACCTAAGTGAACTTGCTAATATAGGTCACAAGAACAAAGGGATTGCTAGGTCATAAGACATTCTACCCAACTTACAAGAGTTAAACTAGTAGGATGATAGAACAATGGGTCATGTCCACCTAGTATGGGTTACCTTATTAATCTCTATCAAGCACGAAAGAAGGGCACGAATCACGATGGAAGGGACCAAGCAAGATGCAACTCGAGGAGTCAAGCGAGAATGTCACGCCCCAGTACCGAAATACGGAGACGGACTAGGCCAGCTACTCCATATGAGGTACGTAATATCATACGGCGATCGTGGCTGTCGAGAGACTAGGGGGTACATGCTACAATCAAGTCTCCTATGGTCCCACAGAGTTCTATGTCTCAATCAATCAAATCACATCAGCAAATAAATGAACATTAAAGATAAAGCAGTAAGGCGTCCCCGACGCTTCATCAAAATGGTCATGAGAGACTAGCTTTATAATTTAGCTATCTCGGAGAGTCAGGAGTACAAAATTATACACAGCTGCAGTCTGCTTATTTACAATTCTGTACTGACACAAAATATCAAGTAATCCGGCTAACAGGTGCCGGTGGCTAAACGCTGCACAAAATATAAGCATGAGTGGTAGAAAAGAAACCCACTCGAGTCCCCGAACCGCCATGCTCCTAGTATGCACCATGGATGTCAGGGAGGAAGATCGTGTCCTCTGGCTCTGCTACAAGATCTGGCCAAACAAAACCAGCAGGGTCAGCCCCGAATAGCAAGTACCGCCAAAGGGGCACAAGAGTTAAGATTAAAAACCCAGTTAATAGAATGATTGATAACAGTAATACTTATGCTACCATTATAGGGTAGCGCCACATCCTCGAACCCATATGGCACCCTTACAACCAAACAAGGATAAAAGGTGCCGCATGGAGTCGGGACGCGTCGTACTCTATAACTTTTACATAAGTTAAAGGGTATAAACAATAAAATCTCCTGATCGTGACTTCGGTCGATAGCCTATCGCAGCACAATAACCAACCCAACAATCAAACAAGAACATGGGTTGGATCATGCACCATGATAGACCATGTTCCTCAGTCATTCACAAGAGTAGCATTTCACAACCAGAATAAGTCTTCCATTCATAACTTCGGTCCACAGCCTGTCATAGTACGATAACCAACCCAACAATCAAACAAGAACATGGGTTGGATCCCGTACCATGACAATCCGCTTTCCTCAGTTATTCACGGAAGGTAATAAGATACACGTAAGTCGTTTTCGCGGCCAATCAAGTCTACGAGTTTCTAGTGGGACGAGGTTATCCTCGCATCATGTTATTTCAAAATCCTCAGATCGTATCTTTCCAGCAAGGCTAGCCAACCCAGGGGTTCGCGTAGACAGGTGTCATTGAGCACAGGTCCCTCGTAAGGCCACCTTGCCAAGACATATAATATATAGCAGAAATTAATCGGATACAGTCATCCACTCGTTGCGGATGACACAGTATCCGTGGAGACCAGCCGGCGCGTCAAGACAATATCTCAAGGCGGCTGGTGTAACACGATCTCGAGATTCTGCCCTCCCCATGTATCTAGTATATTTAGTTCCCTAGTTTAACCCTAGGTGAAATCTTGGACTCACATGCTGTGGCCTGTATGATTATCCTCCTAAATGTCGTACTCAAGTACGAGTACCCCAAAGGAGGATCCATGTCAATCAGTATGTCAACATGTTCTACCCTCCTTGGTGTAACGCATCATTGTAAATATGTCACGTGGAGTTACGAGTCCTTTATCGAGCATGAACGAGAACTGGGACATTCAGGTACAAGTATCAGGTAGGAACACTTTGTTCACCGGGGTTACATTAGTGCTCATATCATGCTCAGGACAAAAGGCGTAAGGATATATAGCATACACAAACATTTACATATATATATACAATATAATATATACATATAAAAATATAAGGTATAGCGGAGTCCAGGTCAGAGCGCGCTCAAGTCAGGCTACGCTCAGGTTAGCCTACGTTCAGGTCAGCCTACGCTCAGGTCAGCGTACGCTCAGGTCAGCCTACGCTCAGGTCAGCCTACGCTCAGGTCAGCCTACGCTCCGGTCAGCGTATGAGGTCCATACGACTCCTCATCAAGGCAGCGTATGAGGTCCATACAACTCCTTGTCAAGGCAGCGTATGAGGTCCATACAACTCCTTGTCAAGGCAGCGTATAAGGTCCATACGACTCCTTGTCAAGGCAGCGTATGCCAGACATACGCTTCCAAAAGACAGCGTATGGGGTCCATACTGCGCTGCGCTAAAGAGCGCGCGCAGCTCAGTGGCGCAAGCTAAAAAGCTCACGCACACTGCTCACTGTCTTCTCCAAATCAGCAAGAACTCCATGGTTTGAACCCAAAGCTTCAAAAGTCCATAACTTGGTCAAAATAAGTCCAAATCCAACTTTTCAAAGGTCAAAATTGGGTAGAATAAAATTCTCTACAACATGGAACCATCAAAACTTGAAAATAATGAAGTTTGCTAGATCAAAACCAAGAAGATTCGAAAATGGTTAAAATCTAGATCTACAAAAATTAAAGCTTCAAAATGGAAAACTTCAAGTTCTAAACTAGTATAGAATGAGGAGAAGAACATATTTTGGCAAATAATTTTGTAAGAAAACATCAATATCATTTATGGATCCATCTCTTGAGCAAGTTGGTACTTGCCTTGGTTGGTGGAGGAAAATAAATGAGAGGAGATAAATGAGACGAGAGAGAATGAGATGAGTTATTATGTAGAATCTTGAACCCATGGGTTCATGATGAACCAAAGGGTTCATGATGCATTGGTGAACCAAGAATAGGTTACCCAAATGAGCCAAAACTGTAGGCCCAAATGCAGAAAATAAATTACGAAATAATATTTTGTCAAATATTTTTGGGAAATGTATGAAGAAATACAGCATATAAATATCGTATAAATATAAAGTAAATACAATTTATCGGTTTACGTATTAAAATACGTATTCCAGGATCGGAGAGTGACATCTATACCCTTCTTAGAAAAATTCTGTCCTCAGAATTCCAGCCAAGACAGGATAGTGAAATCAGGACAAGCAAGGCACAATCATATACAAGTTAACTATCATATCAGTTATTATCATACATCACAAAGTGCAAAACAAGTAGGTGCAGATAAGCATGGAATCGTGTCAATAAGGCGTAATATATATATATATATATATATATATATATATATATATATATATATATATATATATATATATATATATATATATATACCTCATTAGTCAAACAAATACGGATACCGAGATCTGATCTCGTCCTCGCGCTCCCAAGTTGACTCTCCCGAAGAGTGATGGTTCCAAGAAACACGGACAAGGCTTATCGTCCGATTCTTGAGTACCTTCTCTCGCCGGTCCAAAATAGACATGGGTTGTTCCTCGTAAGTTAGGTCGGTACCAACGACTAAGTCAGAATGATCGAGGACATGACTCGGATCCGGGACATACCCACGTAATTGGGACACATAAAACACATCATGTATGCCAGTTAACGAAGGCGGAAGGGCAAGTCGATAAGCCACATCGCCAACCCGAGCGAGAATCTTAAAAGGACCAACGTATCTTGGACTAAGCTTTCCTCGGGTTCCAAATCTGATGATACCCCGAGTAGGCAAAATCTGCAGAAACACTTGGTCGCCAACTCTGAACTCTAGAGGCCTACGATGCTGATCTGCCCAATGACGATGTCGGTCCTGTGCAACTCGAAGGCGCTCTCTGACCAACTTAACTATCTCCACAGTCTGCATGATCATCTCTGGCCCCAACAACTTCCGTTCTCCGACGTCGTCCCATGCCAAAGGGGACCTGCACTTCCTTCCGTACAATGCTTCGAACGGGGCCATCTGAATGCTAGCCTGATAGCGGTTGTTATAGGAGAACTCCACTAGATGAAGGTGATCCTTCCAAGATTCGCCAAAATCTAAGGTACACGCCCGTAGCATATCTTCTAATGTCTGAATGGTTCTTTCTGATTACCTGTCAGTTTGTGGATGATAAGCAGTACTGAATCTTAACTTGGTTCCTAAACTTTGGTGTAAGCTCCGCCAAAAATGGGAAGTAAACCGCGTATCCCGATCTGATACTATACTAACTGGAACACCGTGCTGCCTTACTATCTGCTTCATATATATTTTTGCTAGCTGCTCAGTAGTCTGTCCAACTCGGAAGGGAAGGAAATGAGTGACCTTCGTGAGTCGATCTACTATTACCCAGACTACATTCTTGCCAGCCGGAGATCTAGGTAAACCGGTCACAAAATCATGATGTGCTCCCATTTCCATTCTGGGATAGGAAGCGGCTGTAGCAATCCTGCTGGTCTCTGCTGCTCGGCTTTCACCTGCTGACATACCAGACACTTGGATACAAATCTCGCTATCTCTCTTTTCATGCCATTCCACCAAAAGAACTGCCTGATATCTCGATACATCTTCGTTCCTCCTGGATGAATAGAGTAAATAGAACTATGAGCTTCGGACATAACTTCTTGCCGAAGGTCTCCACTCGGTACACAGAGTCTGTTTCCAAACCTGAGCGTACCATCTTCATGAATTACTAACTCCTTCCTACGGCCTGATTTACACTCCGACCGCAACTTCTGAATCTTTGGATCTCCTGCTTGTGCTGCCCTTATCCTCTCTACTAAGGTTGACTGAATCTGTATACTGGTCATTCTTCCTATATCCCTTGGCAAAACTACTTTAATTCCCATACTCTGAAGGTCTTCTAAAATATGTTTCTGCGAGGTCAAGATAAAGGCACTGTCTCTCCTACTCAGTGCATCTGCAACTATATTCGCCTTGCCTGGATGATACTGAAGATCTAAATCAAAATCCTTCAGCAGTTCTAACCATCTTCTTTGCCTCATGTTCAAATCTCGCTGCGTGAATACGTATTTCAAACTCTTATGGTCAGTATAGAACTCTACCCGATCCCCGTATAAATAATACCTCCACAACTTGAGTGAAAACACCACAGCTGCTAACTCCAAATCGTGAGTCGGGTAATTCTTCTCCTGGTCTCGAAGCTACCGAGACGCATATGCTATCACCTTTCCATGCTGCATCAATACACACCCAAGACCCTTCCCTAATGCGTCACAATATACTGTAAAGCCTTCTGCTCCTACTGGAAGCGTCAAGATCGGGGCTGAGATCAACCTCTTCTTCAATTCTTCAAATGATGCCTGACAGCTAGCTGACCAAAAAAACTCTACGTCCTTGTGCGTCAAACGCGTTAAGGGCGCAGAGATCCTGGCAAAGTCCGCCACGAACCTTCTGTAGTAACCAGCTAATCCTAAGAAACTTCGTACTTCTACAACCGTTCTCGGGACCGGCCAATGCTCTACGGCCTCAATCTTCTTCGGATCCACTGACACTCCTGCTCCAGAAATTACATATCCCAGGAACGAAATGTGGTCTAACCAGAATTCACACTTGTCTAGCTTCGCATAAAGTTGATGCTCCCTCAATGTCTGTAAGACAGTCCTAAGATGTTTCTCATGCTCCTCTTTACTGCTGGAATAGACAAGGATATCATCTATGAACACCACCACAAATTTATCCAAATACGGCAGAAAGATGCGGTTCATTAAATCCATGAATACTGCGGGGGCGTTGGTTAGTCCAAAGGGCATTACTAAAAACTCATAATGCCCATATCTAGATCTGAATGCTGTCTTCGGTATGTCTTGCTCCCGGACTCTTACTTGATAGTATCCCGACCGAAGATCGATCTTGGAAAAGATGCTGGTCTTGCTCAACTGGTCAAACAGGTCATCAATCCTTGGTAGTGGGTACTTATTCTTCACTGTTACTGCATTCAGCTTGCGGTAGTCGATGCACATCCTCGTCGACCCATCCTTCTTGGGAACTAGAATCACTGGCACGGCCCAGGGTGATTTACTGTCTCGGATGAATCCCTTAGACTTCAACTTTTCCTCATGTTGATACAACTTATCCTGTTCTGACGGCGATATTCTGTAAACTCTGTCTGCAATAGGCCTCGTTCCAGGGTTCAACTCAATGCTAAATTCTACCTCTCTGACTGGCGGTATCCCTGGGAGCTCATCAGGGAAGACGTCGAGAAAATCTTCGACCACTCTCGGAATCTGTCCTGGCTCTGACACTGCTGCTGAGATGACGCCTCCGGCCTGATTCTTCAAGGTTCGAGTAAGGATGAACTGTTCTATCCCAGGAATGCTGAATATGACCCTACCTCCTCTATAATCAATTGTCGCATGACTGTCTCTCAACCAGTCCATGCCAAGAACAACATCAAAATTCTCCATAGGGAATTCAATCAATAATGCGGTCAATAAATGCCCACACACCTCTACCGGACATGAAAAGCGTACTCTGCTAACTTCTACGAGCCCATTGCCGGTTAGTATATCCATCCTCTCTGGCAATGCCTCAAACACTAGTCCAATCCGTGTAGCATATTGTACAGAGATGAATGAATGAGTAGCGCTTGAATCAAATAATGCTACAGCGGGAAATGAGGTGACGAGAATTTTACCTGCCACCACGTCACTAGACGCTAGAGCCTCTCCCAAAGATAATGTGAGAGCCTGGCCCTGGCCCCACGGAGCCCCTTGTTGCGGCCTTCCTCGACCATGTTGTTGCTGCCTCTGACGGCTTTCGGCTTCCTGTGCTTGGTGAAACATCTGAGCCTGCGTTGGTAGACGCTGGGCTAGGGGCTTCACTGCTAATATTGGCCCTCCACTCGGGGTTGCCACCGGAGCTGGCAACGCTGGAAACTGCTGAGCTGGCCCTCCTGGCCTCTGCATCACAGGACAAGTGGAAATACGGTAGTCTGAACTACCACACCTCAAGCATAAGCCATTCGCTGACCGACACACCTCCCTCGTGTGCCCTGTCTTCCCACAGAATGTACAGCCCTGGGGTGCTCCCTGACGCTGCTGTTGGTTCCTCGGCTGCTGATGCCGAACTGGCACTGTATTAGTTGACACGGCCGTCCTCCGCGGGGCTCCTGCATCATGAATACGTACACCGGGTGCTGGTGCCGATGTTCGCTGCATTACTCCTCCTCTAATCTGGGAATGAGATCTCTTCTGACCTCCTGTCCTTGATGCCAACCTCTGCTGGGTAAGCTCGTACCTCCGAGCGGCCGTCAAAACAGCGTCAAACGTCTGGTAGTCGTGTCCCTCCACAAGCTGTAATAGTTCCAAATGAAGTCCCTGCTGGAACCTCATAGCTTTCTCTGGCTCCGTTGCCACCATTGTTGGGGAAAACGGTACCATCTGCAGAACTCTACTGCATACCCATCTACGGTCTTGCTTGCTTGCTTGAGACTAATAAACTTCTGTTGGAGCTCGTATCGAGCTACTATGCCAAAATACTTGGCCTTGAATCTTTCACTGAAGGTGGTCCAACGAACAGGGCGCCTTATACCAACTTCTTCTGATGCCCACCAGTCGCGGGCAAGATCCTGAAGTACTAATTTGACCTGATCAACCTTCTCATCATCTGGAACCTTGGCTGCCATAAGAATGGCTTCAATGTCTTGAATCCATGCATCCGCAGTGATGGCATCCTCCGTGCCATCAAAATACCTCGGGTTCAAGCGACGGAACCTTCCTGATGCTCCCGAGTCAGCCCCGGCACTCCTCTCAAGAGCTAACTGAATCCCTTGGTTCAGCAACACGTTCTGCTCCTGCTGTTGAGTCTGTTGCTGTTGGTGAGTGACAAGAATCCCCCGGATGATCTCCAGGAGTGCTACGGCATCTGGTACTGCCGTCGCTGCTGGTGCTGTAGGAGTTTCAATAACCTGCGGCTGCACTACCTCTGGTTCCATTTCTGCTCGTGTCTGTCCTAGGGAAGGTTCTCTCCCCTGCTGGTGCCCAGTCGAGCCATGCTCTCGCTGCTCTTCCTCATGGGCCTCACCCGCTACTGAGAATGAAGCACCCCTATGGAGAAAGATATAAGATTATCAAGTCCGAACGAGGAAGATTTCGAGGATGCAAGTCAGGTTAGAGATCAAGGCAAGGACAGAGAATTCGAAACAGAATTTCAAGGGGAACAAGTTTTGATTGAGACTCCTAATAATTCGTAATACCCCACAAGTGTGAAAAATAGACCTGCATGGGCCACCACTAAAACCTTGTCACGCCCCAGTACCGAAATACGGAGACGGACTAGGCCAGCTACTCCATATGAGGTACGTAACGTCATACGACGATCGTGGCTGTCGAGAGACTAGGGGGTATATGCTACAATCAAGTCTCCTATGGTCCCACAGAGTTCTATGTCTCAATCAATCAAATCACATCAGCAAATAAATGAACATTAAAGATAAAGCAGTAAGGCGTCCCCGACGCTTCATCAAAATGGTCATGAGAGACTAGCTTTATAATTTAGCTATCTCGGAGAGTCAGGAGTACAAAATTATACACAGCTACAGTCTGTTTATTTACAATTATGTACTGACACAAAATATCAAGTAATCCGGCTAACAGGTGCCGGTGGCTAAACGCCGCACAAAGTATAAGCAGGAGTGGTGGAGAAGAAACCCACTCGAGTCCCCGAACCGCCATGCTCCTAGTATGCACCATGGATGTCAGGGAGGAAGATCGTGTCCTCTGGCTCTGCTACGAGATCTGGCCAAACAAAACCAGCGGGGTCAGCCCCGAATAGCAAGTACCGCCAAAGGGGCACAAGAGTTAAGATTAAAAACTCAGTTAATAGAATGATTGATAACAGTAATACTTATGCTACCATTATAGGGTAGCGCCACATCCTCGAACCCATATGGCACCCTTACAACCAAACAAGGACAAAAGGTGTCGCATGGAGTCGGGACGCGTCGTACTCTATAACTTTCACATAAGTTAAAGGGTATAAACAATAAAATCTCCTGATCGTGACTTCGGTCGATAGCCTATCGCAGCACAATAACCAACCCAACAATCAAACAAGAACATGGGTTGGATCATGCACCATGATAGACCATGTTCCTCAGTCATTCACAAGAGTAGCACTTCACAACCAGAATAAGTCTTCCATTCATAACTTCGGTCCACAGCCTGTCATAGTACGATAACCAACCCAACAATCAAACAAGAACATGGGTTGGATCCCGTACCATGACAGTCCGCTTTCCTCAGTTATTCACGGAAGGTAATAAGATACACGCAAGTCGTTTTCGCGGCCAATCAAGTCTACGAGTTTCTAGTGGGACGAGGTTATCCTCGTATCATGTTATTTCAAAATTCTCAGATCGTATCTTTCCAGCAAGGCTAGCCAACCCAGGGGTTCGCGTAGACAGGTGTCATTGAGCACAGGTCCCTCGTAAGGCCACCTTGCCAAGACATATAATATATAGCAGGAATTAATCGGATACAGTCATCCACTCGTTGCGGATGACACAGTATCCGTGGAGACCAGCCGGCGCATCAAGACAATATCTCAAGGCGGCTGGTGTAACACGATCTCGGGATTCTGCCCTCCCCATGCATCTAGTATATTTAGTTGCCTAGTTTAACCCTAGGTGAAATCTTGGACTCACATGCTGTGGCCTGCATGATTATCCTCCTAAATGTCGTACTCAAGTACGAGTACCCCAAAGGAGGATCCATGTCAATCAGTATGTCAACATGTTCTACCCTCCTTGGTGTAACGCATCATTGCAAATATGTCACGTGGAGTTACGAGTCCTTTGTCGAGCATGAACGAGAACTGGGACATTCAGGTACAAGTATCAGATAGGAACACTTTGTTCATCGGGGTTACATTAGTGCTCATATCATGCTCAGGACAAAAGGCGTAAGGATATATAGCATACACAAACATTTACATATATATATACAATATAATATATACATATAAAAATATAAGGTATAGGGGAGTCCAGGTCAGAGCGCGCTCAAGTCAGGCTACGCTCAGGTTAGCCTACGCTCAGGTCAGCCTATGCTCAGGTCAGCCTACGCTCAGGTCAGCCTACGCTCAGGTCAGCCTACGCTCAGGTCAGCCTATGCTCAGGTCAGCCTATGCTCAGGTCAGCGTACGCTCAGGTCAGCCTACGCTCAGGTCAGCGTATGAGGTCCATACGACTCCTCATCAAGGCAGCGTATGAGGTCCATACGACTCCTTGTCTAGGCAGCGTATGAGGTCCATACGACTCCTTGTCAAGGTAGCGTATGAGGTCCATACGACTCCTTGTCAAGGCAGCGTATGAGGTCCATACGACTCCTTGTCAAGGCAGCGTATGCCAGACATACGCTTCCAAAAGGCAGCGTATGGGGTCCATACTGCGCTGCGCTAAAGAGCGCGCGCAGCTCAGTCTAAAAAGCTCGTGCACACTGCTCACTGTCTTCTCCAAATCAGCAAGAACTCCATGGTTTGAACCCAAAGCTTCAAAAGTCCATAACTTGGTCAAAATAAGTCCAAATCCAACTTTTCAAAGGTCAAAATTGGGTAGAATAAAATTCTCTACAATATGGAACCATCAAAACTTGAAAATAATGAAGTTTGCTAGATCAAAACCAAGAAGATCCGAAAATGGTTAAAATCTAGATCTACAAAAATTAAAGCTTCAAAATGGAAAACTTCAAGTTCTAAACTAGTATAGAATGAGGAGAAGAACATATTTTGGCAAATAATTTTGTAAGAAAACATCAACATCATTTATGGATCCATCTCTTGAGCAAGTTGGTACTTGCCTTGGTTGGTGGAGGAAAATAAATGAGAGGAGATAAATGAGAGGAGAGAGAATGAGATGAGTTATTATATAGAATCTTAAACCCATGGGTTCATGATGAACCAAATGGTTCATGATGAACCATTGGTGAACCAAGAATAGGTTACCCAAATGAGCCAAAACTATAGGCCCAAATGCAGAAAATAAATTACGAAATAATATTTTGTCGAATATTTTTGGAAAATGCATGAAGAAATATAGCATATAAATATCGTATAAATATAAAGTAAATACAATTTATCGGTTTATGTATTAAAATACGTATTCCAGGATCGGGGAGTGAAAGAGAAGGCGGTCAAGTATGTGGATGAGATCCTAGACTCTAATCCTATACGCAGGCTTGCTTGGCATGGTAAAGTAACCAAAAAATTTATCTTGACCTGCATGGGCCACCACAAAAATATGTAACGCCCCAGTCCCAAAATACGTAGGACTAAGTACGTCGACATGCCAGCTGTATGCATACGAAGTACATGAGCCTTGTATGTATATATAAACTGTAAAATACAGTAATCCAAGACAAACTAAATCTCATCCACAATAAAAAGAATAATAATATAAAAATCAACTTGAATATTTATAATACAATCGTTAGGCGGAGACAAAGTCCACTACCAACTATCTCAATAAAAGAAATGTACAAGAATCGATCCATAAGATGGCAAGACGAACCAAGCGCAATCGTCTTCGAAGAAATAGAGAGAATCACGACCTTGGCTAGAACACCTGCAGTGAATCATGAAAGCACACACCTGGGGAATAACCAGGTCCTCAGACGGACGTAGCAAGATACAGGAAGAACAAGCTAATATGAACTGTCAAAATAATAAAATAATATATAAAAGACTATTCTAGACACAAATATGCAAAGAAGATTCTAACCGCCTAATGTGTAATTTAAAGGACAACTTTCATGCGTATGGGTGGGATTTTAGGCTAAGTGTACATAACTGACATCCAGTCATCTGTATCCGTCCGTAACGTCCAAAACATCAGAGGGCATCTGCAAATAAATTGCCATAGTTCCATCCGGAGACTGTGGTTTACCTGTTTGGATTCCCATACGCACTAGCGACTGTCCTCCTCCAATATTTCCTACACTATTCAATTCATGTCCCTGGCTCGTCCAGTTTTGTAACTGCTTGAGTCTCTAAAACCCTAGTCATAGCAGTTACGATCATCTATCTGTCACACGACTTTAGAGAGGGCCAGTCCATAAGTCATGCCCCTAGCAACATGTCTCCAACCGTATAGTGTGTGTGTCATGGCCAAGGGAGATATAAGGATATCCCCCAACAAGAAGGTAGTCCGCTAACACTAAGTTAACATGCATATAGTAAAGTACAATGACTAATAGAGTCGCTTGCACCCAAGTATGGCTTGGACGCGCAGTTTATAACAAAGGAAACTAACAATATGAAGCAAAATAAATAATACAGAAAAATAAATAATTTGACAGTTAATTAGCAAGGTATACTTGCCTGATGAGACACCTGGTGTGGTGCAAGGATATCACAGGTCCCAATTAGTCCAATAACCATGTTCGATGTATAAAGGTCCGAAGTTACGAGGAAATAGGGAAGCAAGATTTAGTCATGATGGGTGACGATAATAGAAGAGAATTTGAGTGAGAGATACGTCTATTATTTTAAAGAAATAATTTACACTATTTAAAAATAGGTTTTAGCTAATCTAAATATAACTACAAAATCTAAGAAAATTATTTTAACAAAAAAAATTAATTCTAAGTTTGTCAACATCTATTTTATAGATAAAATATACCTTTTTAAAAAATAGTTTAGACAGATATTAATAATCTGGAAAATTATATTGTTTAAAAAGACCAAGCCAAATATAATATTTATATAAATGTGTATATATATTTATACAAGAAAACTTAATATATATATATATATATATATATATATATATATATATATATATATATATATATATATATATATATATATATATATATATATATATATATATATATATATATATTTATACAAGAATATTTATACAAGAATATTTATACAAGAAAAAAATATATATATTTATACAAGAAAACTTTAAAAGATGTATATATAAAGATAACCACAAAAATGATTTTAGTATCATAATAATTAATACAAATTTGAGATATCAGTAATACTGATATTATTTGTAATAATATATATACTAAATAAAATAATATTAATAATTAATACTAATCCTTAATTCTAGTTAATATGTTGTAATAATAATAATAATAATAATAATAATAGAAACAAAACAAGAACTAAACAGCAACACTAATAACAAATAACAAAAATAAAAGAAATAAATAAATAAATGAAATAAAAATAAAATAACAACTCACTTTCCCAACTCATGCAGCTGAGCTGTTGCTTCTCTCTTTTAGAAAATAGGGGGAGGAGAGGGGGAGAGAGGGTGAGAAGAAAAGGGGGAAAGGAGCAGAGAGGGGAGGTCGGGAAAGGGCTCGGTGTCGGCCCTCCGGCCTGGGCGCGACGGCCGGAGGATGGCGGACACGCGCACACGCGCTGTAGGGGCGGTCACGCCGGCACGGGCGGAGGAGAAGATTGAGGGGTGCGCTACACAAGCTCGAGGCGGCGCCGGTGGCCGGACGCCTGGTGCGGCACACTGCAAAAGGCTTGGCGTGGGGCGCGGCCGGATCGGAGAAAATGCATGCGACGGCGGAACCGGGCTGCGTCGCAAGGAGACAGCGGCCCAACTGCGGTCGTGGTGGCGCGATTAGGTCGGAGGAGGGAGCAACGGAGGCGGCGGTGCTTCGGCGCTGCGGGAAGGAGGACCTAGTCGCCGACTCGCCACGGCGGTGGATCCGTGCGCGGCCGGGTAAGGGTTTTATATTTGGGGATGGTTTTGTTTGGTTTTGGGGAAATTTTTGGTGATGGTGGTGATGCATTGTCGTGGTCGACGGAGGCGGTTCTGGCTATGGCTGGTGGTGGGTTACGGTGGTTGGGTGTGCGGTGATGCCGAGGGTGGTGGTGGAGATGGGCGATGACAATGATGGTGGTGGTCTTAGCGGAAGGCAGAGCAGAGATGGGTGGTGGCGGGTTTGGTACAGCATGGATGGGTTCGGGTGACTGGATGCAGCCGGGGCTGTGCCGAGCAGTGGCAGCGAGGTGGTTCTGGTGTTGGTTCGGCCCAGATGGTGGCGGCGATGTTAGTTTTCTGTTGGGTGTGGTGATGATGATACTGATGGTGGCTGTTCTGGTGATGGTAGGTCCTAGGTGTCGGGTTTGGGGCTGGTAGTGGTGTGTGGTCGGGCTGTGGCGGCGACCACGGATTGCGATGGTGGTGTGATGGTGGCAGGGAGTAGACGGGGTCGGCCAGGGATCGGGGTGAATCAGGACAGGGCTTAGGATTAGGTTTAGGGATTCGTTTGAGAGGTGTCATCGTGTCGGAGATTATCCGGCACGACATGGATGGACGTCCGGGTTTGTCGGACGGGACAAAAATAATGTATCTGTAGAAGAAGAGAATAGTGGATAGGAAGGAAAACACGGGCACGGACACGATGCACGAATTCTAGTTGTGGAGAATTTGTGGATGTGAGGAATTTATGGAGGAGTACCTGCCTATTTGTAGGATTTATTTAAAACTCAAATAGATAATTTATTATTTATTTTAAACCAATACATTCATGTCTAAATTCAAATCCAATTCAAATTTTAGATAAATCTAATCTAAATTAATATAGATAAATTACATTTCCAAATAAAAGCTATTTAAAATCTTTTCAAATGTAAGCTAATACAAATAATCTTTTCAAATATACTTCATCATATTTAATTCAATTTAAACCAAAACAATATTTTCAAATACTTTTTCGCATAATAAAATATTAATATTAAATAAATTTTGAAAATTATAATAATTATTTAAGTATTAATAGGAAATAATTTTAAACTATATTTTTAATAATTTAGATAAAAAATTTTGAAAGTAAACATAAATAATCAAATCTTTAAAATACCTTCTTGTTAAATAAATTATTATGAATAATAAACATAAATTTTGAAAATATACATGAAATAATTTTTATGTGCTTTACACGAGTAGAATATTCACATAAATCTAGTTTCTAAATTACCACTATCAAAATAAGATAGCATTTTATAAATAAATAAAATAATAGGTTTTGACTTTAATAAAACTAATTATTTATATATTATTTTGAAACTATCACCGGTAATAAAATCAAAAACTATTTTTTTCTAAAAATATGTACCTCGCACATATTCGCACTCGACGAGTAAATACGAAAAATGCAAATTTCTGTACGACGTACAATACGACTATGCGACGTATAAATACAAAAAAAATCAGTACTAAAAATATAGTAGAAATTTAGGGGTTTTATAGGATCTTCTTATTTGTTGGTGGCAATTCCTTGTCGTCTCGACCTGAAGCAACGAGCCAGACAATGGAATTAACTCTGGTCTTCTCTCTCAGAAAGACGAGAGGAGAACCCCAGAGTGCAGCCGCCCAAAGATGAGCTGTTGTCAATACAACTGGTGGAGAGAAGACAGCCCGCCAGGGGAACTAGGAACGAGATCACCCTTGTGATACAATTCCTAGTTCTGCGTCTTCACCATCCAACTCTCATGTATAAAGGCTCTTCCTACCATCTGAGGAAGACCCTTCTTAACATGAAGAGTCCTGAGCTGTCTGATTTGAGTGTCAGAACCGCATGAGCTGTCTGATATGAGTGTCATAAGAATGCTCTCTACAACATCCAAATCACCAATGCCAGTTCTGAAGAAGCTCGCTAACCAAGTCCTTGCAAATATCAATGAAACAGGAGAAGTTAGCAGAATCTATCAGCAGTATGCGTCTACAAATAGGCGCACATCAGCATTGCGCCTACAAACAGGCGTACATCAGCACTGCGCCTACAAACAGGCGCATATCAGCACTAAGCACTGATCAAACAAGTGTATGTCAGCAATACGTACCTCTGATCGGAGCGAAATACTGGACCACAGTATGCGCCTATTCTTAGAAATAGTTAGCGCATATCAACAAGTGTCTACACCATGCAGATCGATACTTGTCTCCAAAAGTGGTACGAAAGAAGAATATTCATACCATTGATTCTTTGTCGAGACTTACCAATTTTTGAAGACACAGCATGCAGGCAAATAACATCAGGATGAAGTGGCACAAGTGAAACCTTATGGGAAGACATTTGTTTTGAGAGAGTATGAATGATTCTTTCATTTCTGGATGTCCTTTTTAAAGAGGTTAAAGATGAGGTGGGTGCGTCGTTCTAGGATCCTATTTTGGGAAAGAACTAAAAATGGGCATCTAAAACGGTGTAACGACTGCCATGTGTTCTTCAGAAGAAACAGTAAAATGAAGAATTAGCTAAAAGAATATGTCCATGAGCACCATTCTAAATCACAGACACACAAAATCAGAAATTTTAGGTTTCATTGCATAAAGACGGGTGGACCCCTACAGTCAAGGACATAAAAATAAAAAGTTGTTCTGCCTAGAACATTATTTCTTGTCCTTGCCTTCATCAGTCTGACGAAGGACGGCGTCCAATTTTTGCATGGTGCGGATCCCCAAGCGACGCATCAGGTTAAGAAATCCCTCTGAATTGCCGTGCACCTCGGAGGATAATCCGCCACTCGAGCGATTGAAGACTGACAGGGTTAAACCGAAACAGTTCAAAAAGTTCACTGCCCTCAAAGCTGGGTCAGCCTCCAACAAAAAAGTTATAGGCACAACATCATGTCCCGCTTCAGGAGACTTGATTGTGGTGTCAGCATTGGTCTCCATCTCTTTCTTCTTGGGGGCCATTGAAGAATAGAAGTGAAGAACAAAGCACAAAAATCAACTACTACATATATATCAACAAATTGACTTTTTGTATTTCTCATGGAAAACTGAAAATAATCAATGAAACTCCAAAAGACGAAGAGAGGATTGAGTATTTTCGAGAAAGGTATTTAATCGTGATGACCGAGCATTGTCCGGTACAACTTGACTTAGTCAAAACTTTTGTAAATTCAAAGTATTCCAAAACTTTGTAATGTTTTTAAGTTTTAAAAACTTTGAAGGGGGTCTTGTAGAGCCTAAAAATCAAGTTGCGCCCTGAATATACTGATCAGTGATCAAATTGTGCCCCAAAATTAGGTTGTACCACTGATATGAAGCTCAGAGAACAGACTGCACCACTGATCAGGTTGCGCCTGATATCAGACTGCGCCCAGTCTTTTTGCGCCAAAACCTACGTGGCATCTGACACTTAATGGTCATCATTACCTGACAACACTGACAACTGACACAACAGTGAACGAGGAAAATCTCTTCGAATCCCGTGAATTGTGCCGCTCAAGGGAAGTTAGTGGACAGCTGTCCTGTACGCTTCGTGAGTTGTGCCCAGGCGCAATCTAAACAAAATCCTTAGTTGCGTCTGGGCACAACCTGAATGACTTTTTCTCAGAAGCTGCCAGTGTGTAGGTGCAGCCCAAATAAAATGCAGTTTGACTTGGTTACTGAAGCTCGCACAACCTGATGAAGTTGAGACAACTTACATTCTAAAGCAGGATGACGTGGCACACATGCTACTAATCTCTCAAGACGTGTCTACTATCCTGTACACGACCACGTGCATCTCAATCATATGATGCCACGCATCTAAATACAGTTAGTACACGATTGACAACTGAATGAAAGTTGGCACAACAGGAGGTTAGTGCAACTCAATGTGGCGCAATCCAGCTTCGCGTACCATCAGAATAACTACTAAAACAGTTATTTCAAGAACTCTATAAATAGAGTTTCCAATCATTATCAGGGAGACACATACAGAGATCAAGAACTCTTGCTGCTGCGTTCTCTAGAGGCTACAGTCTTCAAGTTCACATAGTCCAAAGGATAAAGTGATCGTCTTCTGATCAGATTCCTAAAGTTATACTTCCCCAGAATTCATTGTACTTTGTACTCTTTTACAAGTTTGGAATAAACAAATTTTGTTTTTGCAAATACTACATTAGCTAAAACTATACTCCACATAAAATGTTTCTAGGAAACCAAATCAGTAATGCACTTGATTTCTAATCTCGAGTACAAGCTGCAGCTCCTGCATCATTCAGTCCTGAATATGACTGAACAAATCAGTCCCAAGTTCAATAAACTTGACTAATTCTACAAAATAAAGTATAGACCAATAATGTATAGTCAGAGTAACCTCAAGGCTGGTACAGGACAGCTCAGGTCATCCTTGATTAAGGGAAGCATCAACTAATTTATGACAAGGTTCAGTAGTAACAAATAAACAGTTCTACAGGTGTAGGTAATATGCACAGAACTATAAGATTCTAAAGTTTGTCTAGAATCAACCTAATCTAATATCACAACTATTTACCAAGGACACAATTCAAAACTCAATCTCATCTAAGAGTCCCCAATCAAAAAGGATAGAATAAACTAAATCAGTTAGGCCTAAACCCACTAAGTTGCTGAAATGAAATAGGACTAGTTATATCTAGATCAAACCGAACGTTCAGTGGATAATTCTCAGGTTAGTTCATAAAGAATCAGTTGGAAAACTTCCCAACCTCCTTCAATAATAAATCAACAGCTAACTCTTCAACAAATTAATCTACAGATCATCTTATGTATAGGCTACAATATGGTATCCAGAGAGAATGAAGGATTACCTGCTACAATCTGAGAATTGAAGATCAGCTCTCTCTTCAAGAATTTACACAATTTTTTGTATCAATTTCTGCAACCAATGCCAACACAAACCACTATTTGCTTTGTAATGCTGGATTGAAAAATGGAAAATCCTAAAAGAATAACTCTAGAATTACCTGTCCAATTTCTAACAGTGCCCAAACATAATCCAGTGTCTACAACCTTCCTACAGCAACTAACCTTCAACACATACACATTTTAAAAAAATAAGAAGAGATTAAATGCTGAGATCGGTCATAAATTCAGCTCACCTCAGATCATTCCATCGATCATACTAAATCAAACCTGAGTTCCTTAACTGTCAACAAGGAATCAGGAATCAAAATGGGGCTAAGAACATCCTAGGTCCTCGATCTGAGTTTGAAGAGTTAAGACTTACCAATTCTTAACGATCCAAATGTACTCGACCGATCGATCCTCAAAAATCATCAGGAAAAGAATTCATTCCTAGAAGATCTATACGAAGATCAAATAAATTTGAATTCGGAAGAAGGATTATCAGAGAATCGATCAATTTAGGGAATTTGATCGAAATTACCTGATTTTGAAGGCACTATCTAATTGGTAGATGATCGAAGGAGATCTACCACATCTCGGGGCTCGTCATCGACTCCTCTCGATCGTCATTCCAAATTAGGGTTCAGGAACTCCTGATTTGAGAAGAAAGAGGGAAGAACAATTTGAGGAGAAGGATGGGAAGAGAGGAATGGGGAGAGAAGGGTCTCTATATAGGCAGTAGATGGTGTGGGGATTAAGCACACAGGAGCAGGAAATTCAACTTCCTTCCTGCCAATTTGATTAGGGAAAGGAAAAGTTAGTTGAGGTTTGAATCTCAACTTGAAAGAAGGTGGCATTATTAGCATAGGATGTTAATAACTATCCTAATTAAAAGAGAAGCCCATGAATAAAGGCCCAAGAAGAAATGGCCCAAGGCTGAAATATAAACAAAGAAAAATGATATAACTTTACATATATTTAAAGTACGTAACAAATTCTAAATTGTTTAATCAATATAATATAAAGCTTTAAAAAATTTCAAATATCAGGAAGCTGGAGTTACAATAGACATATTTGGCCCAAGACGTTACCTGACCGTGAGTCAAACACGGGGCATATGGGGACAATCCATACTCATCGGTCGTGCTCGTATCATTGGAGGTATGGATGACCCGTCCAAGTTGTCCGATACGGCCTAACCGGTATCGAACCAAGCTATCCTAAGTTATCATCATGGCAGTTCTATAATTGCTACACTACTCATGGTTATACATTTACAATTATAATTAATTAAATACAATAAAATCCGGAGGAGAGGGTAAGAGCCGTCGATCAGCAAAAAATAATTGCCAAGAGGGCTCGGCTAGGTAAGCAAGTCTTCGGCAATCGCGATCCAAGGTGGCACGTCCATCGAGGTCCTCAGAACACACAATAAATAATCATTAGAATTAAATAATAATATAATAACATGAAGCACAAGGACGGCAGAAGGCTATACCGTGTAGGTCCTGCAAGTAGTACAGGGATCTGGCGAAGAAACCGAGGCACGTACGTATATCGAGACGCGCATGAGAATCGAGACAACACGAAGATCGAGAAGAACGGAAACCACAACGTGCACGTAAATCGAGACGTGCACATAGATTGAGGAATCACGAATATCGAGATGGCACACAAATCATTATGATACGTAAATCAAGACGATACGAGATTCAAGAAAGCACACAAATCGATACGGCATACAAGTCGACATATGCACGCAAATTGATGCGATGCGGAGTCCAAGGTGGCACACAAACTGAGGTGGCATGCAAATTAGTGCATTCATGCAAATCGATACGACTTGAACCATGAGATGGGCACAAAGGCCGAGACATGGGAATCGAGACAATGCACAAATCGAGATAGCACGTTGCCAGAGGCATCGCAAGGCTTGAGGCATCCCGCTACCCAAGGCAGCGTGCATATCGAGGCATCACAAAAATTAGAACTGATACGTACACCGAGGTACATGCATCATGAGAGGCACAAGGAACGAAGAAGCACACCAACCGAGGGTGTGCTGCTCGAGACAGGCACACTGCATGAGGCAACATGCTGTTCGAGATAGCGCGTGTCCTGAGGTGCGTAGATCGAGAAAGGGGTGAGGGGGGTACTCGGGGAAACCTCGCTGGTGAAGGAGGATGCAGCGGCGGCACAGCCAGGTCAGGGCAGTACTGGCTGCCGAAGAAGAAAGGTGGAGGAGGAGATGGAGGTGTTGGACATGGAGGTGGCTACCGGAGCTTAAAGACGAGGGTGAGAGGATGATGGTGGCACTGGTGGAGACAGCAGCAAGGGAGAGGCAGAGGAGAAGAAGACGACCACGATGGTGGTGGAAGTGGTGCTGGTGGTAGCGGTGGAGACGATGGCGCTGGCGGTGATGGCGGTGGAGGCCGGAGGTCGAGAAGGAGGGGAAAGAGAAAAGAACGAGAGGAAGGAAGAGGTGGTGCTGGTAGCGCTCAGGGGGTCGAAGGTCAGAGAGAGAGAAGAGATCGAGAGAGAGTGTGAAGGAGAAGTATGAGCTGGGGGAGGGAGGAAGAGTGAGTGAGGGAGAGGAGAGCTGAGAGGGAAAGAGAGAGATGTAAAGAAGGGGGGCTGTGCTCCAGGAAGAGAGAGGAGAGAGAGAGTGATTTCGGGAGAGAGAGAGAGAGGGGAAAGAATGGGGGGGTAGCGGCTGTTAGCTGAGAGAGTAGAGATGAGAATTAGGGCTAGGGTTAGGTTTAGGGTGGGGTAGTTTATAGGAAAATAAAAAAATAAATATAATAATAATAACAACAATAATAGAAACAATAGGAAAGAAAAATTCTAAAATGAAGCTAACAATGTAACCCCAATAAAATAATACCAACAGTAATTTAAAATTTTCAGGCTCAACAACCAAAGCCAAATCAGGATCAAAAAATAAATAAAATTTAAATAATTCTAAAATTTTAAATTCACTCTAAATATGAAAAGTCAAATACCTATTTCCAAAATAGGGATTTGACAACTGTAGCTAGCCACCCTCC
The DNA here is from genome assembly GCA_029216955.1 of Iris pallida. Taxonomy (NCBI): domain Eukaryota; kingdom Viridiplantae; phylum Streptophyta; class Magnoliopsida; order Asparagales; family Iridaceae; genus Iris; species Iris pallida. The sequence continues at coordinate 17,097 of JANAVB010008643.1, read as the reverse complement.
ACCTCTGCATCGCTGCCACAGCCACTGTCCCTATTTTCAGCGAGCCGCAACCAAGAACCACCGTACCCCCACTAAATATGGTAGCACCAGATCAGATCTCCCCAACAACCAACCACCATCCATCGATCGTCTGCATCTACCCGGGCTCAGCCAACCCGACGCCGCCACGACCAGCACTACCACAAAAAAAGAAGAAAAAGAAAAAGAGACCGCACCACCACTTACCGTCGTCGACCCCACCCATGTCTCTGCCTAGCCATGCGTCGCTCGCCCCACAAACGTCGCCAACTCTGCTCTGATTCTACCGCACAGCCCGAACCTGAGCCTCCGCGTCAACATCGTCTCTGCGTGCAGCCATTTCCCCCGACGACGTGGTAAGCCTTCTCCTCACTCGTCTCCCCTCTCTTGCTCTCTCTATGTGTGTGTGTGAAGACTGAGATTTTGGAATAAATGGGGAGGACAACAGTGACCCCCCTAACAGTCATTAGAGGTAATATAATTTTTTTAATATTAATATTATCTTGATTATTATTATTAATAATTAATAAGATCTGGGGTTTTCTACTGATTGGGCTGAGCCAGTCTTCTTTGAAATGTGTATATAAATGTATGCATAATACTGTTAATTATTATTATTATTATTATTATTATTATTATTATTATTATTATTATTATTATTATTATTATTATTATTATGTGCCTTGAGCCCTATATAGTAAATAATAATTTTGTGTAAATTATTTAAGCTTTGGTTTTAGGCTTTGGTATTAAGCTTTCTAATTTATCTTTTAGAATAATATCTTTCTAAAACCTGTTAATATATATACTTTATTAACTGAAAACCTTGAGCCTTATAAATAAGCTTAAATGTTATCTTTGGGCCTTGGGCCAAATATTTGATATATAATCATGGGTCTTGACCCTAAAGTAAATAGTCTAGTTTTGGCCTAATTATTGGCCTAAGACCATTAGAAAATCCTCTACATTTAGCCATGGGCTTGGACCCTACATGTATTGGTATATTATTTCATCTATTTTCCAAAGGCCGTATTTAAAAATAGATGAAATAATATATCAATACAAATATATATATATATATATATATATATATATATATATATATATATATATATATATATATATATATATATATATTTTTAAACAAGCGAATTTTATTGAATAAGAGAGGGGTGCTCCAAAAGACCATTACAAGCGGTTACATGGACCGAAAAACACAAAAAGGTCCTGTAGAGCAGATTAACAAAAGTAAAGTGACTAAGCCCAAAAGCAGAAATTTTGGAGAGCCAAAATTACGGGATCAAACAGGGTGGCATCACAATATGTAAATTCGAAAATCGAATTTCAAAATATGGAGAAAGGTCTGGGCGGGAGAGGGTTAGACCCGCGGCCCAAAGCGGACACATGGCCCAAGGAAGGGCGCAGATATATATATCAATACAATATATATATATATATATATATATATATATATATATATATATATTTGAACAAAGAAAATTTTATTGAATGAAAGACAGGAAACAAACAACACAGAGCTAAACCCCCGGGCCCACACAGAAAATCAAAGACCAAAACACAAAATTTGAAATTTGAAAAAAGTACTAAGCCCGGGGAGGGGGGCACGTGGCAATCGGACGCAGGGCCCGAGGGGGCTGGTCCGTGCGCGGGACCCGAAGGGTAGCGTTGGTCCCGAGGGGAGGGCGAAGGGCCTCGGGACCCTCACCCGCTGCCAGTGGGGGAGGGGAAGCACCACCGGGGAGACGCGAGGGCTACGACGGGCTTGGGCCGCGCCGGGAGCATCGTCGGGGGGCTGATGGGGCGGAGCACCAGACCGCCATGGCGAGGAGGGGGATCCGCTCCACCCGGATCGACGCTACCGCGGGGGCGGGATGGGGCGCCACCCGGATCGATGCCACGAATGGGGAGTGGAGGAGGTGGCACAGCGCCTTGGGGGAGGGGAGGAGGCCACCTCCGGGACAGGAGCTCTGGCGTAGGAAGACGCAGGCGAAGGGGAAAGGGGCCGACGCGGGATGAGACCTCGGAAGGGGGGAGACGAAGGCGGAGGAGAAGGGGAGAGGCCGGGTCCCAGCGCGGCGGACGACCGACAGACTGGAGGGCTAGTAGTAGCGGCGGTACGACCCCAAGGCATGGGCGTACGCTGCCCACTGCACCGCAGAATATATATATATATATATATATATATATATATATATATATATATATATATATATATATATATATATATAACACAAAATTTGAAATTTGAAAAAAGCACTAAGCCCGGGGAGGGGGGCACGTGGAAATCGGACGTGGGGCCCGAGGGGGCTGGTCCGTGCGCGGGACCCGAAGGGGAGCGTTGGGCCCGAGGGGAGGGCGAAGGGCCTCGGGACCCTTTCCCGCTGCCAGTGGGGGAGGGGAAGCGCCACCGGGGTGACGCGAGGGCTACGGCGGGCTTGGGCCGCGCCGAGAGCGTCGTCGGGGGGCTGATAGGGCGGAGCATCGGACCGCCATGGCGAGGAGGGGGATCTGCGCCACCCGGATCGACGCCACCGCGGGGGCGGGATGGGGCACCACCCGGATCGACGCCACGAAGGGGGAGTGAAGGAAGTGGCGCAGCGCCTTGGGGGAGGGGAGGAGGCCACCACCAGGACAGGGGCTCCGGCGGAGGAAGACGATGGCGTAGGGGAAAGGGGCCGACGCTGGGTGAGACCCCGGGAGGGGGAAGACGAAGGCGGAGGAGAAGGAGGAGAGGTCGGGTCCCAGCGCGGCGGTACGATCGGCAGACTGGAGGGCTAGTAGTAGCGGCGGTACGACCCAAGGCATGGGCGTACGCTGCCCACTGCACCGCGGAGGAGGAGCCGTGGTCGCCAGAGAAAGGCCAGTGGGCCGCGGCCGGCTGGGCCGGGACGGAAACCTAGTACCACCGCAGGGTGGATGGGTCCTGCCAGTAGGCCCCCGCCGCGGAGGAGGGATTCGAGGCGAGGTGGGCGGCGGGTGGGGGGAGGGAGCCCGAGAGAGACGAGGAGGGAGGGAGCTCCGGGAAGACGTCCGCTCCTGAAGCGGGGGGGAGGCGCCAGGTGGACGACCGAGGCCGCGGGAAGCTCCGGAGGGGAAGCCACAGTCGAGGCAGAAGGCACCGAGAGGAGGCCTGCCGCTGGGGCGGGGGACTGCGCTGAAGGAGGAGGCACGATAGGGAAGCTCACAGACGAGTCGATGAAGGCGGCCGCCAGAGCGGGGGCCTTCTGGGTCGGCGGAGCAGGGTGGGGCAGTCCGTACTGGCCGGAGGCGGCCGCTGGACCCGCAGGAGCGTCGAGAGCTGGGGTAGGAGAAGGGTGCGACTCGTGGGGTTTCCACAGGGAGGGGGAGGCGGAGGGTGAAGCGGAGGGTGGGGCCACGACCGGTGAGGGAGGCGGACCGACAGCAGAGATGGTGACCTGAGGGGGCACCTGCTCGGGCAGGGTCCACGCCGAGCTGGAGGCAACGAAAGGGGCTGGCGGGGGGCCAAGGAGGGAAGGAGCCGAGGACGGCCGGAGGCGCCAAACTCGGCGGGGCCTACGACATCGCGGGCGGTGGCGGCGCCGAGGGAGTGATGGAGAGAGTCCTCCGCACGTCGGACAAGGAGGGTAGGAACCTTGCAGGGGGAGCGGCCAGGGGAAGCCCGGCCAACCGGGGGGACCGCCTTGGCCGGGGTGGGCTGGAGGCGCTCGACGAGGGGGGCGAAGCCCATTGGCGGTCGGCCGCCGGCCGTGGCCGAGGAACGGAAGAGCTCCGCACAGAGGGATCCAAGCCCAAACTCCGGCCATATATATATATATATATATATATATATATATATATATATATATATATATATATATATATATATATATATATGTGTGTGTGTGTGTGTGTGTGTGTGTGTGTGTGTGTGTGTGTGTGTGTGTGTGTGTGTGTGACAAAAGTAGATTATAGTCCTAAAATGATCTTCAATATTTTCAAAATATTATCTAAAGATATTGTGATTAGTAAAAATATAGTTTCTAAATATGTTATAATGATTTCAGATAGTTACATGTATTTAGTTATACCATTTTCCTTAAATTCATAAATCATGACTAATATAGTCATCTTTGTTCCTTGACCATAGACTTCTACCTCGACCTCGATTATCATGTCGAACTCTGAATTTGGACTCCTACCTACCAAACTAGGCTATTTGGACCATTTGGACTCAATGGAACCGAATGTGCCGTCGTTTGGGAACATCTTGTGAAGAATAGCATCGTACCTATTCAGTTTCGATACGTTTATGTAGTGCATGTCGACTCCCGCTAAATTGAGGCAGTTCCTACATCTGATTATTTTCTTCATAATAGTATCTGTATTAGTTGTTCTAGACTAATTTAATTGATGCTGACACGTTGTTACATGTATTAATACTAAATAGATCTTATCAGGAGATGTTATCCCCCTTATCGGGTGCATCAGATATTTCATGTGTATGTACCTTATCATGTGCATCATGTACTTCTTGTATTTGTATTATTCACTCATGTGCTTCATGTGCAAATAATAATCATGTATGGAACGTGTCGTGATCAGATCCATGAGTATTGGTTAGGGAAGGGGAGTAGAAGTAGTTATGTGATTAAAACCCTTAGTATAATCATGTGCATGTCGATTATACCCATCACGTATAATCGAGTTACCATAGAATAATCATGTGCAACCTAAACCAGTCACATAACTGGCTTGTGCTCTAAATTATTTGGTGTTTATTTCAGTTCTGACATATTCCTTATCTTATCATGTACTTATTTTCCTATACTTTCATGATGTTGTTTCTCTGTATTTTATCTGGTACATCATATATTATTTTTTTATTGCAAGTTATATATTTCCTGCCGTGCAATAAAACTACTTTCAGAGTTATGTACTTCGCTCCAATCCTGACTGGTGCAAAAACTTTGGCAAAAAGGAGGAATACTAATTATCTTTTCTTGGTTGAAGATCTTTGTTGCAAGCTTTGTTTCGGTTCAGTAGTATCTGTTTCAAATGACATGCTACTAGGGGTGTATCTACACCTGTGTACTTAAAGAGGCCCAGAGTAACAGCATTTGTGATGCATAGATTTTAGCTTGGATAAGCCCTCGCGATAATGAGCATCTACACAACCAATTCTTCAAATTGAGACGCAGAAATAAGGAACACGACCTCGACACTTCATTTGGTATGGTATCAAAATCCTGGCATTTATAAGTGTTATTTGCCAATAACTTACAAGGTCAAAGGCTGTCTATTTCATCTCAACTTTCGTCGATAGAGGCTTCAAACAGTTTCCTTTGACAAAGACATGGATATCAACCGTATAACCAAATGTACCATGTCAAGAAGTGTTAGATCGGAATGATTATGTGCTTGTCTAAATGTGACATTATTTTGTGATTATTGTACTAGTTTATCTTTATGTATGAATGGTGTATGGTTGATGTTGGACATATTGGACATGACTATGATATATATTTCTTAGTTTTTATGTTTATGTACTTTGTGTATGTTATTATTTTTGTTTATATCATTGGTAATTATTGTGGTGCTAAAAGTTGTTTGCATTGTATTTATGTGTTTTGGACTTGTTTATATTACTTTTACAGGATGTGCATAGCATGATTCCTACAATTCTGGAAAAAATAAATGATTAAACGATGGAATAGCGACTAATCGGCGACTAAAAAATCAAAAATAATAATAGAAGCGACTAACCAGCGACTAAAAATGTTAGTTGCTAGATATAAACTGTAACCATTAATATCGTAAGTTCATAGCAATGTAGTCGCAGATTCGTTGCTGTGCCAGTGACTAACTAGTTAGTTGATTGTTAGTTGCTAATTCTAGTCGCTATTTCAGTAGAAAGTTAGTCGCTATAGCGACGAACTAGCGACTAAAATTGAATAGCGACGTTGCTTTTAGCGACGAAAAATTGTAGTCGCCGGTTAGTCGCTAAATCGTTTTACTGACGAAAATATCTATTTTAGCGACTGAAATTTCAGTCGCTATTTAGCTATTTTTTTGTACTGGTATATAATTTGTCTTTCGTACAGCTGACACTCAAACAGTTCTATAGAAAGTTGTAGAATGATTTTGGCTTATTAAAATATATATTTGGAAAGCTAACTTCGATACGGTTCTTTTAAAAAAATGGGAGATTAATCGGAGTCTTGAGCTAGGAGTTATGGCATTTCTAAGTTGCTATGGCTACTAAAAACGTGGATAAAAATTATGACGAATTTGGGTTGTTTTGGACAAAAGAAACACATGTAGGCCATGATACTTGGATACCAACATAGCTATCCAAATAAAACTTATTCTAACCATCCTAAAACTGAAATTAAACAACAAAATAGCCTATTTGCATAAACACAAACACATGGGGTGTCCTATATTGGAAACTCCACAAGTAGGACACCAAACCTATTCAAACTTCCTAAAGAGGACTCCAAAGAGCCTCAAATTAAAATCTAATGGTTGTACATGCATGGGGGTGGATCCTATGGATTCAAGTCTAACTAAAATGTAAGAGAAATTGAAATAGAGAGATGGTTATACCTATTGGAAGTGGGATCCCAATGATACACTCAAAGGACACGGTTCCGACACGAAAGCTCCTCCAAAATAGACACCCTTTCTTGCTCCCAATCCTTGCTAGCACCTCCTCCTTGGTTGAATGAGAAGAAATGATGGAAGATTGGAAGAAGAATGGAGGGATTTGGAGATCAAAATCAAGAGGGAAGCTCTCAAGTTTAGGAAAGAACAAATTAGGGTTCTATGTAGAGGTAAAAAGATACAAGGGTTTTCTGAAGGATTCTTTATAGGAAGGGGGGGCACTTGATGGCTGGTCATTAGATGAATTAGGGTTAGTTTTACATGTAGATGAGTGGCTAGGGCTTGTTCACCCAATTCCAAGCCTTCCTATTGGTTCAATTAGTCATAAGGCTTTCTTTTTCACAAATATCCCAATAGGTAAATATTCTACTATGAAATATCTAGATATTGTTAATCTTGTCATTACTAGGTTATCCTAATCAAGAGTCTAGGCTCAAGGCTAATTTAGATTAGGCTAAGATTCTAGGTTAAGGCTTAACTAAAGATTAGCACAATATTTAATTTATGCAAAATACAATTTTACCAGATTGTCAAAATAACCAAAATACCCCTAGGCTAAAAAGTAGTAATTAGTCATCCTAATCACATGACTAGGCTCCCTTGGTCATGGTTAGTCTCTAGGCTTAGCAAAACTAGGATTTAACTAGTTAACCATCAAAATCACAAGTCATGGTTTTAAATAGTTTTAAATTAATTAAAAATTACCAAAAATTATAATATGGTTTAAATATCATTATTAAATAACTAAAATATACAAAAGTTCAAAATTACCCTTATTTTAGAAACTGGGTGCTACAAGTCTACCCTCCTTAGAAAAATTTCGTCCTCGAAATTAAGATGGCCATACTCCTTCTAGGTTAAACCCCCAACAATCAAGGTCAAGAAAACTATATCTAAAACATGCAAATTATGGTCCTACTGGTCGTGATATCACGGTCTTGATCAGGGTCACTATACTATCTATTACAGCACAAAATATCCTGACAGGTACTAATGGAATCACACAACAAGATGGAAAGAAGAACAGGAAAAAAAGACCTGCTAACCCGTCACTCGTAGCTTCGGTCTACTCGACTGTCAGCATAAAAGCCCTGCCCTTCTGGGGTATATCCCTATGATGGTGCGGGACACGGTGCTGCGCTACAGGTGGCCTAGCTTCCTCTATCTAATCCATGATACTCAAGTAACATCCACACTGATATTCCATTCATCAATCTAGGGCACCATCTATATGGTATCTATTCTGAAATCTGATAACCATACCCGTCTATCCAGAACCATGTTACCAGAATCCTCGTTACGCCAGTAAGTACAACAGCGATAATCCATAGAGTCCGCAACTAAGGTACATACCTCTAAAATCATGGTATTTAAAATTTTTGTATTGCCGCTAGCTTGGCTGCGAAAACTTTAAATTTTCACACCCGATAAATACATCCAAAATTAGACTCTATCTCATCGCCAAACCAACTAATATGGTTGTAAAAGACTCTAGATTCCATGACTGAGGCAACCTAGCCCATAATATTATCTTGGTAGAAAATTAAGTCAATAATAAATACCAAGAATCAAATTTAACGATGAACAAGGAAGTAGACAGAAACTGTCGGAATCGAATTTCGAGATAGTTTATAATGAGATTCTCAAAGGTCATCCCAGTAATCTTCTCAAGTAGTCCTAACTGTGATTGAGTAACTCTCTATACTGCCTAATCCTATATCCTAACAGCAGGCTCGTAGCAGCACTCTAAGTCGAGCACCACTACGAAATTGCACTAGTTGCGACTCTGACCTGCATGGGCCACCACAAAAATGTGTCACGACCCGCACCCTGTTTAGGGGCATGAGAACGTGGGTACGTCCAGCCTATGCCGCAGTATCGACGGTAGAACGCTGTATAGGTCCTCTATAACATCTAACATCTAACAACAAGATATATAAACCTGTCATCTTCGCACGGAGGTATAATATAACATATCAACTCTATATCTCAAACACAAGTCTAGAAAAGATAGAACACGATATGAAATCAGATAAAAGAAAGAAACTGAATATAAATAGAGTTATCACACCACACAAAATAGATGTTCAAAACAAATAAATACAAGTCCAGAATATAACTAAGTCTCAACTAACAATTGGAACAATCCGATACAAACTGAAAGCTATAGATACTAGACTAGACTAGACACCCTCTACTGAGCTAAATGCTCCTCAGGCTCCTGAATGTTACCCTCATATGCCCCATAGAAAGTAGGGCAGTCACCATCATCATCTGTAATATTTTCAACAGGTCCAGTCAGGACAGGAGCGAGCACAATACATCTCACGCAGTTCATAACATGTTAGAAAATATAAAGCATGCAAAAGAGTAAAATATATGAACTGTAAGAAGATGTACATAAAAACGAGAGAGAATTTATAACTGAAAATATATACAGGATAAGTAAAACTGCAAGTACTAGTAATTTAGAGCATAATATGGTTATGTAAACAGGTTAGGTTATACAATAAAAATGGTAACTCCATCATATGTGAGTGTACAATGGACATATATAATAGTTTATACAATATTTGTACAATGGGATTTGATTACATAACCATTTCCTACTCACCCTCCCCAATCAATACACAAGGATCCAATCTAGTTATGTTACCTTGTACAATAGTTTCTTCATGAAGCTCATGTGATCATGAGAGTACAAGATGCATAATGAGTATACATGAATAGGGGTGTACAATAAATACAATATATTCGTGAAATGTACATCACAATATGTATCTGCTGAACACAATGAGGATAACATCGCAAGAGAAGATCCATATAGTACCAATCCGTGATAACAATCGTGCTAGTATCAAGAAAAGTAATCTAGAGCAAGAATATAAGTCCTAACAAGTATGAAACGATCAGAGAATGTACTCGCCTGTCACCCTGTACGGCTGATATGAATAGATGTTCGAACTGGTGTCAAAGAGTCCTATTAGAGTAAAACAGGTTATAAAGTACTCAAATTGTAATAATAGAAATCTACAATGCAAACTACATGATTCTAAGTCAAACTAGGTCAAGACAAGTCAAACAAAGTTAAACAATATCGATTTAAGTCAAAGGTTGACTTACAATTGACTTTTGGTCAAATGGTCAACTCTGGTCAACCCTGGTCAAATCATAGTCCACTCTAAGTCAACTAGGTCAATGGTTGACTCACAGTTGACTTTTGGTCAACTGGTCAACTCTGGTCAAGTTTTGGTCAATTTTAGGCTAAAGTTGACTTTTGGTTGACTTTTAGTCAAAACAGTCAACCATGGTCAAACGGGATCAATCCTAAGTCATTTACCCTATTGTAGAAGCATGGAAAATATTGCTTTTAGTCCCACATCGGAAAGGAGAAAAAAAAAGGCTCACTCCATTCTATAAATAGAGCCCCCTTTCCTCCTTTGAAAAGGGCACCAACTTCTCTTTCCTCCTTCCAACTTGGACTCTTCCTCCTACGCACCTTCAGGTGCTAAGTCGAAGAAGTCTAGGGCAGTGCGGGTTCGTCGAGCTCAGCCAGCTGTCCCAACCTCTGACCATCAGAGCATCCCGCTAAGCGGGCCTCTAATGAAAAGTTGTACAGAACAGTTCGTGTCCAGTCCCCGACAGCAAACGGACAGGGTGGTTCTCAAAAGTCCCCCAACAATGATCAAGGGCAAGTACTTTTACTAGTCCTGTATTAGGGAGCAAACAGGATACCTACGCACTCGTGTGCTCGGGATACCCAGGCCTACAAAGCGAGTGCAAAGGTTAATCGAGATGTCCTTGACTTGCGAGATGTGATCCTTCACAAGCGCAAGGAAAGAAGGAGATTCTCTATGCGGCTCGAAATCAACATGGAGTCTCATGCGGCTGAAAACCCAGAAAGCTCCATGCTGAAGATTTTATGCGGCTCAAAATCCAGAATGCTTCATGTGGCTCAGAAAGCTTCATGCGGCCCAAAAGCAGCAGGGGGCCTTATGCGGCCCAAAATCAAACATGAAACTCCATGCGGCTCAAAAACTGGGGAGTTTTATGCGGCTCAAGACTTGGGGGGTCTCATGCGGCTCAAAAATCCCTCAGAGCTTCATGCGGCTCAGAAGGAGCCACGTGGCCTTATGCGGTTCAAAACAGGCCGATTACAGCTGGCCATAATTACTTTATGTAGCTGGCCATTTAATGCTCTAACATAAAGTGACAGCTCTGACGGCTCTAACATAATGAAGAGACGCATCAGGCTCCTCAAAAGACGAAAAAATCTCTGAGACAGTCAGCACAGTCCACAAAATCCAAAGAAGCTTTCTATGCGGACCGCCCACCATTATACGGCCGCCACCCTCATACGGCTGCCACCATCATGCGGCTGCCACCATCATGCGGCTGCCACTCTCATGCGGCTCGGATTGTGGGGGCCACCCTTATGCGGTTCAGTTGGAGGCCACCCACCCATGCGGCTGCCACTCTCATGCAGCTCGGATTGTGGGGGGCCACCCTTATGCGGTTCAGTTGGGGTTCACTCTTATGCGGCTATCACTCTCATGCGACTGCCACCTTCATACGGCTCGGTTGTCGGGGCCACGCTCATGCGGCTCTGCCAGGACGCCCCGTCTATGCGGCTCGCATCACAATGGCAGTAGGGACATGTGGTAGGAGATCGACTAAGACTTATTCCTCCGCGTTCGTACGGCTCTCAGCGTAATGGCGGTTGGGACACGTGGCAGAAGATTGACCAAGACTTATCCCATCGAATTTGATGCTATCAACAAATCATCACAATGCAGATTTGTTGCAATGAACATTAACTGTCCAGATCGATTTCCAACAAACTATACAGATTTGGTGTAATCAATATTAACTGCCCAGATTTGTTACAATCAACATTAACAGCCCAGATTAATTTCCAATAAATAAGATCAAGGCTAATCTTAACCAATCCCTAACCGCCCACTTTTTAAGGAGCAACTAATGCACACCTTACTTATCACAAAGTCCTATAAATAGCAAGGTGCCATTCCCTTGCAAAAAAGGGTGGAGAGATAGAGCGACGGAGACACAAAGAGAAGTATAGAGCAAAGAGCATCCAGCAAGAGCATTTCTTCATCAGAGCCGAAGCGACGTCCGATCGTCCAAGGAGTAAGGCAGAGTTGATAGCACTCTCCCGAGCCTCTACCGTCACCCCCCAGAAAAAATAAATAAAACAATTGTACTTTAGATTGCTTTTCCTAGGTTTTGTTACTAGGCTCTCTTCTGTAAAAGCGAGTTTGTAGTTGTGAAGTAAAAGTTCAGTTCTCCCATAAAACTGTTCTGTTCTTTTATAATCAATGGCAAACCCGATGGCGACTCTGTTGGAGACTAACTTCTCCACGGCTGAAAAGTTGATGATGCAATCGAACGTCGCCAAGCTCGGCTCCACGCAACAGATGTTGGTCGTCCGCTTCGACCACCAGGCATTTGAAGAAATGCTCTCTGATGGGAGTGCTGGCCCGGTCCAGAAGCGAACCCGCACGAAGAAGGCCCGCAGGGAGTGGAGGCCCAAATCATTTGCACTTTTCCAAGCTCGGGACGAAGTGTTCTCTGCTGCCCAGGACGGCAGAGATTCGCATGCGGCCCCACTTTAAGCCACAGAGAACCCTGTTGTTCCCAAGTCCGGCAGAGGAAAGCACTACGATGCTGGATTTGCGGGAACAGGGGGAAATTCTATGCGGAAGCCGCATAAAGGCGCCAACCGTATGAAGACTCATGCGGCCGCAAAGGCCAGCCGCATGGAGAAGACTCATGCGGCTGCAAAGGCCAGCTGCATGGAGAAGACTCATACGGCTACAAAGGCCAGTCGTATGGTGAAGACTCATGCGACCAATACTTCCAGCCGCATGAAGAAGGCTCATGCGGCCACAACTGCCAGCCGCATGAAGGAGCCTTATGCGGCCACAACTCCCAGCCTCATGCAAACTGCTCAAACGGCCACAAATACCAGCCGCATGAAGACAGCCTATGCGGCCACCAATCCTAGCCGCAGATCATCTGCTCCAGGCAGTTCGGGTTCAATCTTTGATCACCTCTCATGCGGTCCTGACTCCAGATGCTCCCAGGAAAATGTGCCAGACTATGTGCGGCACCATTTGGACTCTTCCTATTATGCACCCTCGGGTGCTAGAGCGAAGAAGTATAGGACAGCGCGGGATCGACGAACTCAGTTAGCTGTCCCAACCTCTGACCATCCGAGCGCTCCGCTTACCGTTATGCGGGCCTCGGATGGAAAGTCAGAACCACTCGAGTCTAGCCCCCGGCAGCAAACGGATAGAGTGGTTCCCAAGAGTCTTCCAACAATCAGGGAGCAAATATGGTGCCAACACACTCGAATGCTCAGGATTCTCGGGCCCACAAATCGGGTATAAAGGTTATTCGAGATGCATCTGACTTGCGTGACGTAATCCTTCATAAGCGTAAGAAAAGAGAAGAAGCCTCGGTGTGCAGAGAGTCCTCCCATGGACATCACTGCACCCAAATCATTATCAATTGCTGCTGCAACAACGCGGCAGTACAAGAAGACCGATAATCCGTCTTCCAACAACTGCAACAACCAAGCTCAGAGGACGCGCTTCTCGTCGCCTCCTGCAATTCTGCTCAGAAAATCCCTGGCGGTGGGAGAGGGAAGAAAGCAAATATCTCCAGCCCGAAAATCTCAACCAGCATGACCAAGAAACTCACGTCCAAGCGGCTGTCCACAACCACCACTGGAGGAATTTTTCAAGGCACCCGCTCTAAAATAAAATCTTTAACACTTGGGGATTCGTCGACTGTACTTCAGGGAGTAGCCGAAGCTGGAGGTAGCACCTCTCCGAACGTCTACGACAATCCGGTGTTCCAAGAAGATAATCCAGAGGAAACAGTTCCCCCAACAGATGCAGCAGGTTCCGACGTCCCCGAGGACGTCCACAACTCTCAAGACGAGGCAAGCTCTGAAGCTGGGGGTACCACTCCTTCTGAGTCCGAACCAGAGGAGAACATTCTCACATATTCTGACGATTTCTCAGTACAAGGGTATGATTCAGAGGGCACGTCCTACACCGTTCCTTCCATCTCTCCTCATGTGAGGACGGTGTTCATGACAAACAACGACCAAGACGGTCCCAGTGATCGCCAACGCATCGACACCCTGGAGGCCATACTCCATACCTTGGTCAAATCTATGGACGAGATCAAGACGGCCCTACCAACTCTGCAAGGAAGGATGCCTGGCCAGACAAGCTTGGGTTCCGCGGCCAATAAGGACTCAAACTCAACCCCGGGTGATAACCCTCCTACAATATTGGCTCCTACCGTTGCAGACGAAGCTAGGAAGGCAAGACGAGAGGTCCAGGAGCTCCAGGCCATGTTCCACGCCCGAGAAACCTGCCAGGACCTCAGGATACAACCGTATCCTGCTGCATGGAGAGATGTTCTATTCCCACCAAGATATAAACCATTCAACATCAATCTGTATGATGGGAAGACATCTGCAAGCAGGTACATCACCTACTTCGAAGTCATAAAGACCATCTGCCTCATGACGACGCCATCCTTATGCGGTTGTTCATTGGAGCATTGGAAGGGGTCGTCTTCGACTAGTACCGCAACTTGCCAGACAACTGCATCCATTCCTTCGTCGGCTTCAAAAACATGTTCCTTGAAAGGTTCTACGAGGTAGGACAAGATGTGACAATGTCCACCCTCATAGACGTTGTTCAAGGTGAGAAGGAGCTAACATGGAACAACGTTGAGCGGTTTCGCCAAACCACGATGAAATTGCCCTCTGGCAATCCAGATTCTTCCTTGATTGAAATCTGTCAAAAGAGGCTGCTTCCCACAATCAGCCTTTGGATGGGCGAAAGTCAGTTTAAGGACTGGAAGACATTCATCATCAGTGCCACTGGCACAGAAGACAAGTTGAAGAAAGCTCGCCAACTGGGACTGCACATCTCAGAGGGAGAGGACAAGGGTAAACGCTCAAATGCCAACAACAACAACGGTAGTAATTCCTCCAACAACCGAGACAACAAGGGCAAGTAGGCTATGGTGGCCGACATAGCCCAGAAGCCTGAACCAAAGCCGACAGAAAAGCAGTAGCCTCAGATGACCTATTCCTTCGAGGACAGTCATGTCAAGCCCATCTTGGACATGCTCATACAAGAGGGTAGAATTCAGCTCCCCCCACCAAAACGGAAACCTCGATCGACAGAAACGGAGATCCCTAAGTACTGTTACTACCATCACTACGTCCACCATGCTACGCAAGATTGCTTCCAACTGAAGCGATACATCTAGCATCTCATCGATTCTAAGTCCCTCGCCATTGATTTCGAAGAGGTGACCGTGGCAGCCAACATGGTGTCAGTACAGTTCGACAGCTTCCCTCCGACAAAGACTCAAGACGGCGTAGTACCTATCCCTTGGGCAATAATGGAGGTTGCTAATCTTTCACCTCCCCGAGACCAGACTGCTGGTCTAGTACCCCTTACCACATCACGAGGGGAGGTCATGTGGGTCCATCCGGACCTGGTACCTGAAGTGACTCAGTTCGCACCACCCTCCACCAGCAAGAAGAAGAATAGAAAAATCAAATCTTGCCGCACAATTTCGGTAGAGGTCGAAGAATTTACAGTTGTCGTCACCCGATCGGGTGCATAATCCCAACCTATACCGGGTAACCCGGCTGAAGATCATCAGCCGGCTACTGCTGATGTTCTAAGACCTTCTCAGCCTCCGACGACCGACAAGCCTAGGCCGAAGGAGACTCGCTTTGACAGACCACTCCGAAAAGAGGCACCTCATGGGCTGGAGAGGCCCTACAACTTTGACATCTTGGCACAATTGGCCAAAACACCGACCAAATTGTCGCTATACAAGCTCCTGAGACTCTCCAAAGATGTTCGCATCGCACTGAGCGAGGCACTCCAGAATGTAGACGTATATCTGGCTCAGTCCAATCTCACCAGGGAGAGCTCGCCTACAGATCTCTAAGACAGCGCTTGCACAGGTGCAATGCCCAACATTATCTTCACTCCGTAGGATATGCTTATCAAGACCAACCTGCACGATCGCCCTTTGTATTATACTGGATACATTGGCGATATCAAGGTTGATCGGATTCATATTGATCCCGGTTCTTCCATAAGTATCATCCCGAAGAGCCTGCTGTACCATCTGCGCATTCCAATGCATCGCCTAATATCGATAAGCACTGCCATCAGCGGTTTCAATTCAGGCAGAAGCTATCCGATCAGAAAGATTCGCCTGAAGTGCCAAATTGGCGACCTTCAGTCAAAAGTGACCTGTTATGTCATAGATGCGGACACTTCCTACAATATTCTCCTGGGGTGTCTTTGGATACACGATTACATGATCGTGCCTTCTATACTGCAACAGTGCTTCAAGTACGTCGACAAGCACGGCTTTGTAAGGACAGAATTTGCCGACATTAATCCCTTTAAAGGGGTCGAATCCTACTACTCAGATTCATGCTTGTACGAGAAGTCGAAAAGGTACCTTGTCGAAGGAGATACTCAAGCTCAAACTGAGTCGACAACTGGAGCAGAAGAACCTCTGATGATCCACCTCCAAGCCCACAAACCTGGCAGAACTGCACCCCTTACAGCCACTCTGCGTAAGGATGCAATCAGCCTCTCCGCACAGGAAGGGCAGATGATAATCCGACTGCCAAGGTCTGGCCAAGCTCCAAGACCCACGACAGAGCCACTAACGTTCAGGCTGCCTAGAGCTAGCCAGCAACAAGCAGAGGAGCTCAATCCCTCTGTCAAACCGATGACGATTCGTCTTTCCAAAATGAATCGACAGTCGAACGCTAAGCCGGGGACTGCTAGCCAGCCAACCACTCCCCGCCCAGTACCGAGCACCAAACTGGGGGTCGCTAGTACGCCAACGACTCCACGTTCTGCTCCACCAATGGAGCCCCTGATGATTAAGCTGCCCAAGTCATCCTTTCAGTCTTCATTGACACAGGGGGTGGCCGAAGAAGAGTCAGAACTGGCCAAGTATGTGGCTACTCACACTGATATTCCATCCACAGATGATGTAATTCTGCTGGAAAAGATACCTTACTTCGTCAATAAAGGGCTATCTTTGAACTACCTCGAGCTTAATAAGCTTTGTACAATGTATGCCATGGAATACGGTATAGGTACCCATTTACACACACAGGTGACAAATGTTTACACCGCGAACCAACTTACTCCCGGGGAAGACGCCTGCTTCATAGTCGAGGGAGAGGACCATCCAATCATCTTCGGCCGGAAGAATGATCCACAACCCTTCAGGATAGAAGAAGTCGATCTCGAACCTGATGCCGAAAGACTGCCCCTTTATCTGTATAGCTCTCGATCCAAGTACCTCATGCAAAAATAGGGGTATGACCTAGAGACT
>JANAVB010008642.1:0-34832 GCA_029216955.1 Iris pallida | reverse complement strand
TACGATTGCCAGGATTATTACCAGGATTACTCTTCTTTCCTTTATCTTCTGAAGCGAAAATCATCCCATGTTCCCGAGCCAACCTACCATTGGTTTCGGCAAAACTGTTGCTATGATAAATGAAGCCCAATCTGAGAATTGGGAACCTGTGAAGACAGCAATGGATGGTCGCAGATTCATCTTGCATGTATCGATCAACGCTGAATCTGGCATACCAAGAGGCATCTTTAGAGTAGCCTGTCGGAAACGTTCAATGAACGTCCGAGTATCTTTTTTTCCTTTTGTTTTATTTCTATTAAGGAGGACATGTTCATGTCCATACCTCCTTCATAGAAGCGGGAGAGAAACATTGCCTTGAATTCATCAAAAGACGAAATAGAGTTATCGGGTAAGCTACGATACCAGTCATAAGCCGAACCACGTCAAACGCCCAATGAACACTCGAGTGAGAAGAGCATCATTTTTCTGCAAGTGTACAGTCATAATATCAAAGTAATTGATATATTGACTGGGAGATGCTTTTCCATCGAATAAAACCATGGATTGTGGCTTGAACTTCGGTAGAAAGGGTACATCATTCCAATGAGGAGGATAGGGTTGCTTAATCCCTAACCTTTGGAGCTGATCTTTGTGCCTTAAAACCTCAAACTGTGCTTTGAGTTCACGCACTGCTTGAATAGCTTCACTGGTTTGAGGAAGCACATTTGATTGAATATCGTTGGATGTACCGTAACCCCCACTAGAGGTGGTACATCTTCTGAAATGATGGGATCTGAAGATGCAAATTTTGATTAACAGCAGATTCTTGAATATTCGAAGGTATATCAGCCCCTTGACTATCTTGAGTTTGTGCTGCTGCTGATACCGGAGTTATAACTGAGGGTTGAGCAGTTTGTTGATTCAAAATTATTTGATGCATGCTTTGCACCATGTTGAGCATGTCTTTCAATAATTGCTCCACGGCAGTGAGACGTTGTTCCGTATTAGCAGATGACTCTCTGGTTCATCTCCAACAGCATAGGATTCAACCTCTCTTGAAGATATAGAGGGATTAGTATAAAAGTATGAATCCACACTATCGGTATCAGACTCACAGATTGGGTACCCCCAGCTTCTGAATCAGAATTCTGTAATCGTCCTTGTCTTCTTGATTGAGTATTCTGATATACTCCTTCAAAGGAATCAAGAAGTCTGTTGAACTGTTGCTGACCTGGGGTTTGGGACGTATTTTGTCTCGGACGTCGTCCTCTGTTAGTATGAGATGCCATGTTGACTGATGCATATGACAACTCATCTTTTTGGTCTTCAGCTTGATGTTGAAGTAAAAAATTCAGTCGATCAAAAACTGACCATTTTGAAGCTGAACAACAACAATTGATCACAACTTGATGATATCCACATTGATGTCTTTCTTGGGGGAGCTTCGCCGGAGATTGTGAATTCTTACGCTTTTGTATTAGCAATTCACGTAAGTCAAAAGAAGTGGAGGGAATATTCTTCTTTATTACATTTGGGGTAGAAAACGTTTAGTCCCCTGTGTATAAAGAAGATTACTGGCTTCATTCGCAGAACCAAACTGTACATTTTTACGCGTTTGGAGTTGTGTGCGTAAATCTTGAGATTTAGCACGAAGGACCCAATTTTCATGGCGTGTGATTTGCAAGTTTGGTACTTTGCGTAAAGCAGTATAAGAAGGTTGTTGGTGTAGGACAGAAGTTTTACCAACATCACTTTTACGCTGTATACGTTTAGATATATTCACATAGATGTGCAAACATCGTTGTGAATTTTATCTACACTGTCACAGACATGAGAATTACCTTTACGCGTAAACATAAAAATTGATTATCTACCACATCACAGATAGGAGATTTTGTTTTACGCGAGGAGCGTAATTTGTGTGAATCTAACACGTCACCGACGGGAGATGGGTTCTTACACTCAGAAACATTAGAATCTGCCACATTACAAATGGGAGACTCATTCTTATGCCTTAAGCGTAAAATTTGGTTCTTACCCACTGAGCGTAAAACTTGATTCTTACGCAGTGGGCGTGAAACCTGATTATCTTCTCCGTTACAAACGGGAGATAAATCATCATACTTTGAGTGCAACTCTGAAGTAAGGACTGCCTCGTTACGAATGGGAGCCCCTACGACAGGAGTGGAAAGAATTCCCTTTTCACCAGAAGTCACAGAGAGATCAGAAACCACTTTGGATTTGGGAATCCAAACTTTTCGTGCTTTGCGAGACTTTTGAACATTGGAGTGGCGAGAACCACCCCCAGTTTGGAGCATTTCTTCATAGGCAGTCTGGTCGAAGTGTACAACCAGAGTCTTCTTAGTCGAACCGACTGAAACATCATCATATTGAGCAATCACTTCCTCGTCGAAGGAGAAAGTCGTCCCCAGCAGAGTCGCCATTTTGTTTCACTTAACAAATTGCCAAACAAAAGTGTTGGATTTTGAAAATAAAACGAGAAAAATACAAGAAGTACAAATTTGATTCTGGGAAAGTATTGCTATGGAAGTCTGATTCGTAAATGATCACTTTGTTCCTTGGACCATATGATGATGAAGAAGATCACTGCTTGAAGTAGAACAACTTGGAAGAACTAAGTCACCAGAAAGGTATCGACGCACTTGGCCACTGATGGCGAGGCTGAATGCTTTCCTGCTTTGCTTCACTCTGTTCTGGAAGAAAAGTTGAAGAAGATTGCTCTGGAGAATCAAAATCTCGAAGTCCTGATCTCTGTATTCTCTCATGTTCTCTCTCTCTGTGTGTCTCCTTGTCTTTGAGAAAATGAGTCTATTTATAGACTGGGGCTTCTGTGCATAAAAGAGCATCAAAATTTGTCTTTACGCTAACAACTGACACCCATGATCAAAGTCATCCTTTGTATACGTTGACACGCGTCCCATCATTTCAGTAAGTAAGGATACATGTACACACGTTCTTCGAAATATGTGGCATGAAGGCCATGTAGGCAAACCACGTTCCAAACTGGCCAGAAAGAATAGGGCGTAAAAATAGCCCCAACATCCTCTGGGTGTAAAGCAGTAAGATGAGCGTAAAATAGCTCTGTCATAGGTTTCCATCGTAAAGTGGTTATTGAATAACCTTGAGCGTAAAAATGGCTCAAATAGACTTTACGCACACGTTATTTTATGAGCGTAAGGACTCATGTAAAACTCCGTACGTAAAAGAAACCATACAGTGAGCGTAAAGTAGCTCGATCCCCATAAACGACAATAATGGTCTTTGTATAAGACAAATCCCATTGAATTCTATGGTAAATGCCATCATTAATATCTTCATGTCAGAGTTTGCATTAAATGCTAGATTTGACAGCTTTGTCCAGCGTGAAGTAGACTGCTCTGTCTTTGGCGTAAAACCATAGGTATAGCCCCGAGCGTAAAATGATCAGCTTGCTTAGGCATAAAGCGATTAGCCTAATCTTGGGCGTAAAGAGATTACCCATTCCTCTAGGCGTAAAGCAGATCACTTATGAATGAGATGACTCTTTCTTTGAAGCACTTTTTACGCTCCTACAAGACCCCCAGCATACTGTTTGCCATTAAAATCTTTGAGTTGGAATTCCAATTACAAACAGAATAGTGTTACAATATAGGACTTAGATGTAGTCCTAGGAGTACACTTTCGTTTTTATCTGGGTCCTGTGTCGATGGAACGAGTGGTAATGCGTTGACTTCGTTGATGATCTGACGACAATTTCAGGTTCTCTGAAGGTCTGGGTTGCTCTGGATGTCGGAGCTTGCGAAGGGGAAGAAGATGTTGAGTGTCTCTTCCGATCTCTATGAGTGGACGTGCGTCTCTGTAAGTCTGATGATCTCGTTCTCTGTCTTTGTCTGTGTGTGTGTTTTTTGATGAAAGAATGATCCTTCTATTTATAGCTTGCAGGCTGGCTGCTCATGCGTACATATATCGGATGCGCCTGGTCGTGGAACGCCATATGGCTGATGCTGGCGGGGCGCATGGTTGGTGCACCCTGATTTGGAGATTGAATCCTTCATGTTGTTCCTGCGGTGCTGCGGAAGAGTTGACACGTGGCGACTGAGAGGATTTTTTGGTTGCTGAGATCTTGGGTGGTTAGCACCCCTTTGTGGACTGAACTGAGTCGAAGGACACATGGCGTATATCCGTGGCTCAAAGATCTCGAACTTGGTGGAGAGGGATCTGACAGGATGCGCCTAGGATTAGGTACATGGAGAGACTTAGCTCGTAACCTTCAGGAGTCACGAACCAGTCTGGGTGCATGAATTTTGAGGCGCATGCAAAGACTTGGGCACATGGTTTTGGTGGCGCATGCAGTGATTTGGGTTGCCACGTGGCAAGGCAGCTTGATCGAACAAACGAAGTGATGTGCTGATGTCTTCATTTTTTGTAAAAAATTGTCAAATATTCTGTCCTCGGGGGATGTGCTGCCAACTCTGTCACTTTAGCATTAATTGCTTGGTGGGTGACGAGCCAAAGTGGGCGCATCGATTTGTACCCCACTAGGTACACAGGTCCGTGTTCACCAGGACGCATGGATCTGTGCTTTATTGGGTGCATCCATACAGGGCACTTGGTGCTGATGGGCGCATCTGTATGGTGTGTAGGATGCTGACAGACGCATCTGCTGTGTGGCACATCCTTATTGGTCTGCCTGTTGAGTTCTTCGAGTGCATTAAATAGCCGTTTTGACTTGGCTGAATTCGAGGAGACAGGTTCATCACCATGAATACAAATTAATTGTACGGGATTCGGAAAGCCCGCCACTTGGCGCGTGGGTTTGATTTGCCCGACCTATAATAGCAGCAAGGAGAGAGTTTGTTTCTCGTTTCTTTCGTCTTCTCGAATGGAGATGAACTTCTTCGTTCGAGTCTATTTTGTTGACAAGACGCTCCCGAGGGTGAAGATGCGTCGATTCGTCTTCGTACGCACTCGTGAAGGTGACTGTTACATCCAAAAATTGGGATTACGGGCTCCCGATGTAGGCCAAAGGTGCCTGTTGCATCCAAAGATCGGGATGCTCGAGTCCCGTCTCCGTTATGCTGGAAGAGTCACAGATTAAAATTGTGGTACTCTCCTCTTTCTTGGGCTTTGGATAGCTCTTCCTCCAGCTAGAATGGGGTTGATCGCCCACCCTTGTTATGCTCAAAATCGAAGTAGAGCGCATATGCTGAGACTTCATGATGCGCCTGACTGAGACGCTGAAGAGACGCGCCTGACGGATGATGCGCCTGGCATAGGGCACATGGCAGTTTGATGCACCTGGCTGTAGTCTTAGGATCTTTCTTTTTGTAGAAGTTCTCCTTTGTAAAGCCTTTCTTTGGAGATGTAATAGACTTTCATATAAAATAAAAATCTGTACTTTTGCTATCGTTTGCTGTGCCATTCGTTTGAGCTCCCTGGCGCATGTAGTGTTAAGCATATAGGAATTCTGGCCTATAGATGTGCCTGAAATTCCATGCTTCTACAAGACCCCCTTCAAAGTTTTCAAAGCTTTTCGTCAAGTTTTGGAATACTTGAATAAGAAGCATGGTAGTGTCTTCAATGGGGCGCATGACTGTTCAGGACGCATGATTGTTCAGCACATCTGTGATGAGGTGCACGCTCCTCTCAGTTTTAAATGCAAATGATAACGCTTCAGCAGAAACAAAAAAAATTAATGATGATCTTTTGGATATCTGCCGTTATCATTTCGCAGAACCCCAAGCGGTGGCTGGCGTCACCCTTCATCAGTTTTCGTATATGCCCAAGCCTACAAATAGGCGTCTGATAGAGAGAGAGAGTTCTTCCTCTCTTTGTTTTCTTCTTCTTTAGAGTTCTTCTTTCAAAAAAAAACCCTAACTTCTTTTTACGAGATGGCTTCTAAGACTCCTCGCGGTGGTGCTGGCCGAGGACAAGGCCGGGGTAAGGAGCCGATGGAGTTTGACGAAAAGGATGCTCCCGTCGTCACTCTGCCCGCGACTCCGCCAACGTTCTACCAGCGGTGACGGATGGGTGTCTTCTGTCTTTGTGGTTCCCAACATTTTTAGACGAGTTTGGGGCACACGGATGAGTTGCATCCTGTTGTTGTGCCCTAACTCCTTGTTGTTGATGCGTATAGACTTCTGTCCTGATGATGCGCTAAGGCTATTCTGCTGATGCGCATGGGTTTAGGCCTTGATTATGTGCTAAGGCTATTCCACTGACGTACGTGGGTTTAGGCCCTGATTATGTGCCGAAGCTTCACTGCTGATGCGCATGGGTTTAGCCCCTGATTATGCGTCAAAGCTTCACTGTTGACGTACATGGGTTTAGGCCTTGATTATGCGCTGAGGCTATTCCGCTGATGCACGTGGGTTTAGGCCCTAATAATGCGCCAAAGCTTCACTGCTGACGCGCACGGGTTTAGCCCCTGATTATGCGCCGAAGCTTCACTGCTGACGCGCATAGGTTTAGCCCCTGATTATGCGTCGAAGCTTCACTGTTGACGCGCATGGGTTTAGCCCCTGATTATGCGCCAGGCTGCTGATGCGCCCCAAATGTATTTTCTTTAAAGCCTCTAAATTTTTCCTTGCTGCCTGACTTGTTTTTGCTGTGTCAGTGTCGATGACTATCCCCTTGCTAAACGAAGTCCTTCTGGATGCTTCCCTTTGCCAAATGGGGTTGACTTCAACAAGAAAGTTATTAACCCAGCGAAGGCTGCTATTATGCTGGATCAGCCTCCCAAGAGGATGTTGCAAATCCGGCATCAGTTGCCTATTTTTCTCTAAAGTATGATGGAGTACGGCAAACCAAAATCTGCTGAATCCGAGAATGTGACTTTCTTGAAACCGACCTTTCTGTTTGGTGACCGCTTGATCTCCACTGAGGCGAAGATACTGAAGATCAAGGAAGATTGGTTCTTTACGGCAAAGGGCGTGGCCCTGTATATGTGGTTGTTTAAGCGTCAATTGCCACTGACAGCTTTCTATCGTTTGGCTTCCAAGAGGAGGATGGCATGGGAACTTACTCCTTCTCAAGTAGGGGCAGTGGGGCTACCCTTCGTATTGATGTTACTTCGAATCAAAGGGATACCTTGGCCTCCTCGCGAGCTGGGACCTCGTACCATTGTCGAACTTTGTGTCACGACCTGCACCCACTGTGAGCGTATGAGAACGTAACAACGCCCAGCCTACGCCGCAGTGTCAGCGGTAGAATGCTGTCCTAGGTCAATCATCTAACAATATAAAGGTACCTGTACAGTATATACGCTCTGAATGGAGGTGACATAACAGAACAGTCTCAATCACATCTAAGGCAAATACAGAATAGTAAGGTAGAAAGAGAGATCAAAACCACAATGTAATACAAAATGAGAGAGAGCAAATCTAAGTGTCTAAGATAACAACTCAAGAACATCCAGCTCAATACGAGTCTCTAAATATAACAACATCTCAGAAGAACAACTAAAAATCAAATACAAAGCTGAAAATAAACTAAAGCCTAACTATTTAGCCTAGACTATGGGAGTAGCATCCTGTACTGCAGCTGGATCCTCCAGAAGAACTAGGTCGCAGGTGTCGTCTAAGCCTGCTCCGTAATAGGTGGTACATAGGGCCTCCTCCTCATCCTCTGTAATATTTTCAACAGGTCCAGTTAGGACAGGATCGAGTACAGTTCATCTCAACAGATCATAGCAGGTTAGAAAATATAATCATGCAGTAAAGTAAGGTACATGAACTGAAGAAATACTGTATGTAAACAGAGAGAGAACTGTAATAGAAATATCTACTATACATAGAGAACTAATAGTGACTAGTGAGTCAGAGTAAAATATAAACATGTGAATGGCATAGAAGATTCATGACTACAGCTAAGAGAGTGATTCATGACTACAGCTACTTGGATAATATTCACATGTTTATTTCTACTCTCCCATCCCCAATCAATACACAAAGATCTGTTCAAGTAATGTTAAGATTCGTGAAACTTCACATGGCTCATAAAATGAGTGATACGTGAAGGTGATTCATGATGGCTCTGTGAACATGAGAGTACATGTGTCACAAGCGATTCGTGAATCAGAGAAAGCATAGAGATACGTGATGATTCGTGAAACGCATAAAACATACAGTATCCGATGCTCCTGAGGGGGATAACATCTCATGAAAAGATCTATATAGTACCAATCCGTGTGACCAACGTGACAGTATCAAGTAAAGCAATTTAAAGCAGGAAAATAATTCTAAGCAGGATATGAAATGATCAGAGAATGTACTCGCCTGGTATCTGAGTGTCCAACTGAAAAGTACTGTCCGAGGAGTGGTATCTGGCTCCTATTCAGAACAGCACAAGTCACAACAAGTCCAGAATGGTAAAATGAAACACTACAATGTGTTCTACATGAATCTAGGTTGAACTAGGCCAAAGTCAACTCTTGGTCAACTCTAGAAGTCAAACTAGGTCAACTATGGTCAAACTAGGTCAAACAAGTCCACACTAGGTCAAACTAGTCTACACAAGTCTAGTAAGTCTATTCTAGGTCTAATAAAGTTGTACAAGCCTAATCTAGGCCTGTTAGTCAAACATGCATACACAGGCCATAGGCTATTCTACCTAGGCCAAACCAAACACATGCACCATGCCAAATCTACATCTAAACAATACATATTGATATGTAATCTAAAACATAACACATAAATATGTAGAATACATACATATGGTTCACACACAAGTTATATATATGATACTTATATATATAAACTAACATAGCCTATAAACCCATTGCAAATATCTATATTAGGTACCTATATATACAATACACAACTTATTTATATATATAGATCCACAATTAATGTATACATTACATTATACACACAAATCCCTTAGTCATATGCATCACATATAATGGAGAGGGTTAGCAAATAGAGGGTGAGTGAGTGAGGGCTGTCCATGTGTGACAGGACCCTGGTGTGTGTATGTGTGTAGGATGAATGAGAGAGTGTTCATGTGTGTGTAGAGGGCAGTGAGTGAAACAAGAGTGTATGAGTGTGATGTGTCTACATGTGTGTGTGTGTATTAGAAAGAAATCAGTGAAGTGAGTGAGAGGTGATTCAGTTATGTGCAGGAATTATACAAAAATAGTGAAGAGAGAGAGAGAGGAAAGTGTGTGTGTGTGGTGTGTGAGAACAATGTGTGAAACTGAAAACAGTACACATGATAGCAGTAGTAGAGCCCCCCAACCAAATCAGATTTTTACATTGGAGAACCCCTTTCAATCTCAGGTATTGTGAACTTAGTATTTGAGTTCATAACACTCTGAAATCAGAGTTCAAACAACTCATAATATCACATTAAAACCATTCAAACAGTCCCCAAATGAAATTTCTAGATTTTGAACCCAAATCACAACAAATCAAACCCAAAATCAACCTATCATTAGATAACATGTAGGTGTACATATTAGAGGTTAAAAACCATACAATTTACAGCATTAAGCTAACCAAAATGAATGGCAAACTTCGTATAAAAAAAACTGGAAAATCTGTGGTTAAAAATATGTATCAGGAAAAATTGGAAAATGGAAATTAACCAACAATTTCAAACTAAAATACCAATTTATTGGTTGGTAACGTAAATACTATGTGTGAAGGTGTCTCTGGAAGTGTCAAGTATACACCACGAGGACACAGCCGTGTCCAAAACGAAATTGCCCAAAATAGTGTACTTAGACACATACACAGACAGTGCGTCGTGCACAGGTGCACGCGTGACGTGCACTCGACACGACACGAACTAGCCCACGTACACGTGTTAGTGGGTGCGCCTAGGTAGACCTAGGTGTGTGTCACCCTGATTCATGTCAGTGTGTGTCGTGTCCAAAAATACAGGGCCGTATCAGTGGCTAATTACACACTGTGCACAGATCAGTGAGAAATCAGAGCACGACTGATTTCTCTCCAACCCGACCACGAAACCTAGTAAAAATTGGGGAGCGTAACGACAGAAGGTGCCCCAAGGATCCCCTAAAGTTTTATGTCAAAACTTGTCGTGTCGTGTCCTGTGGAGACCCCGAGTAGCAGGGGATCCGTCAGGCCGCACGCGAGCGTGTACAGCACATGTGCACGCGTGTCCAAAACGACACGACACGTGCACGAATCCATCCCAGTAAATCACAATCGTGTAAGCGACATCAAAACACAATTTTCCATTCAAAAAATATCTCAAAAATAATACAAAAGTTCCTCTGTGGCATTTTCACAAACACATTCATAGGGACACTGATACGTGTCCAAATATGACATGAAATGGACCCAAAATCTAGGGTTTCCTATTCCTACAGTTAGGTTAGGCCTAGGGCTCCCTAGATATGCAATAAAACTAGAATTTCATGGTAAAAATAGGAAGTTACCTCTATGTATCAAAACCCTCAAAAAGTTCTAATGAGAGATGTTCTTCTTGATGGTGAAACTTCTCCAAAGTGATTTGAATCTGAGAATGAAATGTAATAACAGCAAGAAAACTAAAATTAAAACCTATTGCAATTTGTTTGGATTAAAAAGGAGGTAAAATGGATTTTCTAGGGATTTTTGAAGTAGGGAAAATACCTCTTTCTAAACTTGCTCCTTCCTAAAGAGGCTAGCCCTAAATGGAGGAGAATATTTATAGAAGGGGGTTTCCCAAAGGGTGTAGTGGCTGGACAAATAGTGTTAGGGTTAGGGTTAGGCACTAGTTAATGGGCTTTGGGCCTATTTGGCTAGTTATTGGTTTAATGATTAATCACAAGTCATAGGCTTATGACTTAAAAGTCTAACTCAAGTCAAATAACCATACCATGGGTCAACTCTAGTCTAACTAGGGTTGCATAATGTCACGTTCCACTTTCCGAGTAAAATGGTGACATCATAAACATATCCCCAGACTACGCGCAGAAATCGCGATTGTCGCCCGTAATTATCAGCAAGAATGGAAAATACAAGGAGTTTTCATAGTATTATATATATTGTAGCTATTATACAGGGAACTTTTCCAACAATACTATTACAGGTTATTACAAAAGTAAACTTGCAAGATAACTACGATACTGCTGGTCATAACTGTAGGTAGTCCAGACAGTTTACTCCTCGTTGTAGTGTGGCGACACTTCGGCGGAGGCGTCTTCTTCTTCTTCACCTAGTGAACAAATACTAGGTCGTTTAGAAAATGACAAGCAAGTCCTCGACCAAGAACGGTAAAAGTTAAACAAAATATAAAATATGTAGTAAAGAAAATGAAACAAGGATATGCCAATTTGTACTGCTATATATATCTGCTTTAGAAAACCTGAATGTAAACAACGTCCTACTCCAGGAATAATAAGATTTCTAAGCTCCCCTTGAGCTTTTAGTAGGAATTGCTTTTCTTGAGCAATTAGGGAAAACTGCCCACCTATAATAGGCAGCGTTGTTTCTGGAGTAAGACTGAAATTTATTGAAATGCAGTTTTAAGAACAATACTCTGAATAATCCTTTAAATATTTCTCGTGAACAATCCCGTTAACCCGGGATCAGGCTGTGAATTTTTAGCCTCCCTTGGGCTAAAATCATCTATTGATGTTACTGTCAAATAGATGCATTGATTTTTGAGATTTCCGAGCCTCCCTTGGGCTAGTACATCCTAGTTAAAACTAGATGTACCGATTCACGAGATTTCCAAAATACTGATCAGCTTTTGTTATTTATGTTACGGGATATCTAGGGATATTCAGTTGTTCTCCCCTCCCAAATGCTTTCTAGATAAGAAATTTCCTAAAAATTTCTGAAAGTCAGAAATTTGTCTATCTTCTAAATTTTTCAAAAATTTCGACAGAGTCTCCTTTGTATTTAGGAGCCCCGAAAAATTACAAGAAACATATATATAATAAAAGTAAATCCTGGGCTCGCCGACCCCTTCGGTGGAGCAACTCTCAACACCGGAACCATGCAGGTAAATAAATGGGCTCGCTGACCCCTTCGGTGGAGCAACTCTCAACACCGGACCACGCAGTATAAGAGAAAAAGGAACTTGAGACTTTTACCTGAGCAAGCAATGGTTACCTTTCCTTTAACAATTAGTCGAGTCGCGGCTTGCTAATTGTTTTGCAGTTTATCAAAATAGAGCAATACTTTAATGTTTACCCAACTATACTAGTTAATATGTGAAGACTTTATACATATAACTATATATGTATATATATATATAATGTAGATAGTATAAAGGAAATCAAATCAAACCAAAACTCTTCAATATTAACATTTTAATTCTTGTGCATGAAGTAGGAAAATGTAGAAAAGAGACTTATTTCTAAATATGAACACACAAAATTGAGTACTAAAATAGAGAAATACAGGGTCCTTGTACTCTTTACCTTCCCGGCGTACGGTCCAGCTATTCAGTTCTTATGTGTATGTCAGACTTACCATTGGAGAGTCCCATATGTCCATATGTGTTTATTTGTTCATGAAAAATTCAAGTCCAGATAGTTCATGTCCACAATTGGTTCCTTTATTTGTGTCCAAGTACATGTATACTTATTCGTGTTGCGTCACATATATGATTTCAGTGTCTAGATATAACAAGTTTCAATTCCTTTATCTATGTTTATCATAATTTGCAATTTACTAGAAATCAAAATTTCAAATAAATTTGAGAGCTCAAAATGGTTAAACAATAACAATTTTCAGAATTTAAAGTTAAACCATACTTAGAGAAATTCTTATAACTTATATTCTAATTTATGTTCTTATAAACGAAAAATTTGACATCAAAATAGGAGATTTCAGATTTGGATTTAACCTATATATGTTCGAATTAATCCAAAAATCAGAATAGAATATTCAAAAGGAAGAGAAGAGGAAAAGAGGGATGGAGGACTTGCCTTGGGTTGGGAATGACCTAGACTTCTCCACAAACTCTAGTTTGAACCCAACAACAAATATTCTTGTTAGCAATGTTAACCTAAGTTCAAATCAGGAAATAAATATAGGTTTTTTTTGGGTAGAAGAAGAAATTACCTAGGTTTTTGTTGCTTGGAATTGGAAGTGGAAGAAGAAGAGGAAGTGGAGGAAGAAGACGGAGAAGGTGAAGTGGAGGTGGCCGGGGGGGGCGGCCGGCGGCGGTGGCGGCAGGCGGCAGCGACGGGCGGCAGGTGGCAGCGGCGGGTGGCAGCAGTTGGGGGTCGGGGGTGTGTGTGTGTTTTTGTTTGTTCTCTCTCTTCTTTTTTTGTGTGTGTGTAGTGTGTGTGTTGTGTGTGGGTGGATATATATAGAGGGGGAAAAGGGTGAGGTGTCCCCCCCTCCATAAATTTTATGGGACACATGGAGGGGACACTTGGCCATGGCTAGGTTTTTGGTTTTAGGTTAGGGACACTTGGCCATGGTTAGGGTTAGGGACACTTGGTCCATCCTAGGGTTAGGGTTAGGGATACTTGGTCCATTTAGGATTATGGCATGACATGTCATGGAAATAAATACCATAATAATAATAATAATAATAATAATAATAATAATAATAATAATAATAATAATAATAATAATAATAATAATAATAATAAAACTAATAGTATGACAAGTCTACTCCCCTTAGAAAAATTCCGTCCTCGGAATTTGAATTAACTAGAGTAGCGGTATGATTACTGACCTGACTTAGGAAATAGATACGGATATTGTTTTCGCATATCTTCTTCCTTCTCCCAAGTTGAATCTCCAGGCGAATCCTTGCTCCATGCGACTCGTACTAATGGAATGATCCGATTGCGGAGTACCTTCTATCTTTGATCCAAGATCCCAATGGGTTTCTGTTCTATCCGTAGTGTAGGCCCAACGGTGATTTCTGAAAGGTCGAGTATATGGCTCGGATCCGACACATATCTTCGTAATTGAAAAATATGGAATATATTGTGAACTCCCTCTAGTGTTGGGGGTAAAGCAAGCCGATATAATACATTCCCTACTTTCTCCAATATGTCGAAGGGTCCAATGTATCTCGAACTCAGTTTTCCTCTGGTCCCGAATCTGATGGTTCCCTTGGTTGGTGATGAAAACACGTGTAGACAACTCTAGAGGGGGGTGAATAGAGTTTGTGTCAATAATCACCAAATAAAAATTAACTCTATATCACCTCCACAAAAACAACTATCAAGATAGTAAATAAATCAGAAATAAATGCGGAAGTAAATAAAGATCAGAAGAGCATTCGCAGACACAGCAGTTTTAACCTGGTTTCCCTCGTAGAGGACTAGTCCAGGCCTGAGAACTCTAGCTCAGGATTCAATCCACTATTTGTGAAATAGTAGTTTACAACCCGTGCCTTTTCTTCAGAAGAGCACGTCAACTTCTTACAGAGGATCGCAGTGGCGATTTGCTTGGATTTTTCCAAGCGACTTGGAATTGTCCAAGTGACTTTTCTTTTCAACTCTTGCACAAAAACTTCTAGCTGAATCGCACTTGAGCACCTTGGGGCTTAAGAAGTTTTGTGGCTAGTAGATTGGAAGAGTAAGGCTTTTGACTATATAGGCTATGTAAGAGAAGAAGAATAGAAGAGTGGATGGTTTCAAATGAGAGAAACCAAGGCCTATTTATAGGGTTCGGGACAAGCAGAATTCGGCCAGAATTCGGTATGGATAATTCAAATTTTTGGCCGTTGGACAGCTTGTAGCAAGCAGGCCCTAAAAATCAGGGTGCTGAAAATCAGGGGACAGAGTTCGGCCCGAACTCTGTGTGGAGGCAGAGTTCGGCCCGAACTCTGTCTCCAGCAGACAGAATTGGTCCATTGGGCTTTTGGACTTTGTGGAGCTTGGGCTTGGTTCAGGAATTGGTCTGTTTGTATGGTAGAGCTTGGAGAGATATGTCTAGGGGTTGAGATGACTCAGTGCGACTCAACGTACACATCCTCCTAGACTCAATAAATTGAAGATTACAGACTTGGAACAAGTAGGAAAACCAAGAGCCATCTGATGATGCCTTTCTTCTGATATTTGAGCAGCCCTGAAGACATCTTTTTCCCTGACAGCCCTGATGACTTTGTGGAACCCCCGATGCGAGGTCCCGGATAGGTCGTTAGGCGGTTCGAAGAAATCCCTTTATATGACGCCGTCTTTGGTCCAACATTAATTCTTCATTGCCTATGTCCTGTTTGATCATGTTAGATCATGCTTACTGCATGTCTACAAATACATGTTAGGCCAGCAAAATATGTTGCAGTACGATACAAGCATAGCAATAAAATATAGGATAATTAGGACATTGCTAAGTTTAAGTAGCAACATGATAGTGAGTATATGAATATTAGTGACATCATTATGTTAAACTTAACTGATTAGCCATATTCAAAAACACAATGTAATCATTGGGCCAACAGGTGAAATCTTCAGAAAAACGTGATCTCCAGGTTGAAATTCTAGTATTCTTCGATGCTTATCAGCCCACATCTTCTGTCTATCCTGGGCTGCTTGCAGGTGACTTCTTATTGTCTTGACTATGTCCACAGTTTGTGTCACTAGTTCTGGCCCTAACAATTGTCTTTCTCCTACGTCGGTCCAACATACCGGCGATCTGCACTTTCTACCATACAGTGCTTCAAATGGAGCCATTTTAATACTATCGTGATAACTGTTGTTATATGAAAATTCCACCAGATGTAGATGATCATCCCATGCTCCTCCAAAATCTAAAGTACAAGCTCTCAGCATGTCTTCTAGTGTCTGAATGGTTCTTTCAGACTGGCCGTCTGTTTGGGGGTGGTAGGCGGAGCTAAATTTTAATTGAGTGCCATGATTTTCTTACAAGCTTTTCCAGAAGTGTGAAGTAAATCGGGTATCTCTATCCGATACTATACTCACTGGTACTCTATGCTGACTGACAATCTATTTCATGTACATTTCTGCCAGTACCTCTGTTGACTGTCCAACTCGAAAGGGGAGAAAATGAGCGGACTTCGTAAGTCTATCTACAATGACCCAAATAGCATTATTACCCCTTTGGGTCCTAGGCAGTCCTGTCACAAAATCCATTGTGAGATGCTCCCACTTCCATTCGGGTATGGGCAATGGCTGAAGAAGTCCTGTTGTCCTTTGATGCTCTGCTTTCACTTGTTGACAGACGAGACACCTGGATACGAATCTGGCGACTTCTCTTTTCATCCCGTGCCACCAAAACGTCTGTTTCAAATCTTTATACATTTTAGTGCTGCCCGGATGAATAGAATATTGTGAGTTATGGGCTTCTGTCATGACCTCTGTTCTTAAATCTCCACTGGGCACACATAATCGATCTCCGAATCTTAGCGATCCGTCCTGATGCTTTCTTATCCCGGTCTGGAGCCCTGCTTCTGTTTGTTTCCAAATTTCTTAAAGTTTTGAATCACTTTGTTGGGCTTCCTTAATTCTATCTATTAAGGAGGATTGCACTTATAAGTTTTGCCATATCCCTTCATTTATCGGGCATATTACTTCAATTCCTATTTTCCTCAAATTCTTAAGGATTTTCTTAGGTGTATTCAAAAAGAAAGCTTCGGGTCTTCTACTTAAGGCATCAGCCACCTTATTAGCCTTGCCTGGGTGATATGTTAACTCCATATCAAAGTCTTTCAATAACTCCAACCATCTTCTTTGTCTCATATTGATTTCCTTTTGTGTGAAGACATACTTTAAGCTCTTGTGGTCTGTGTATATTTTGATTCTTTCTCCGTATAATTAGTGTCTCCATAATTTGAGTGCGAATACCACCGCTGCAAGTTCGAGATCATGAGTTGGATAATTTTTTTCATGTGTCTTTAATTGTCGGGACGCATATGCTATGACTCTTCCGTGCTGCATCAGTACACATCCTAGACCCTTTCCTGATGCATCACTATATATCTTATATCTACCCGAACCAGATGGTAATGCCAGTATTGGGGCTAAAATTAATCTTTTCTTTAATTCGTTAAATGCTGCTTGACATTTCTCTGTCCAGTTAAATTTTCTTCCTTTCGAGTGAGGCGGGTTAAAGGTTCTGCAATTCTGGAAAAAATCTCTACGAATCTTCGGTAATAACCAGCCAATCCTAAGAAACTTCTAATTTCTACTACGGACTTAGGTGTCGGCCAAGACATAACTGCTTCCACCTTCTTCGGATCTACCAAGATGCCTTCTCCGCTGACAATATGTCCTAGAAATGGTATTTGGTCCAGCCAAAATTCACATGTACTAAGCTTGGCATATAATTGTTCCTCTTGCAGAGTTTGCAGCACTATCCTCAAGTGTTTTTCATGCTCCTCTTCACTTTTGGAGTATATAAGAATGTCATCAATGAATACAATCACAAATTTATCCAGATATTGATAAAATACTCGATTCATCAGGTCCATAAATATAGCTGGTACATTTGTCAACCCGAATGGCATAACTAAGAATTTGTAATGCCCATACCGAGTTCTAAATGCAGTCTTTGGAATATCTTCCTTCTTTACCTTCACTTGATGATATCCGGATCTCAAATCAATTTTTGAAAATACCCTTGCCTCTCCTAACTGATCGAACAATTGGTCGATCCTAGGTAAGGGATATTTATTCTTGATGGTAACCTCATTCAAGGCCCTATAATCAATTACTAGGCGTAGGGCCATCCTTCTTTTTCACAAATAATACTGGTGCACCCCATGGCAAAGTTCTAGGCTGAATAAATCCCTTGGATAATAATTCCTTTATTTGTTTGTTTAACTCAGCCAGCTCCTCCTTGTTCATTGGGTATATATTTTTGGCTAAGGGTGCAGCTCCAGGTATTAAATCTATAGAGAATTCTACGGCTCTATCTGGGGGTAGCCCTGGCAATTCTTCTGGGAATACGTCCTTAAATTCTTCTACTATCCTTGGAAATGATTGCTCTGCCACTCCTTGCAGCAGTACTGGTAATTCAAATTTCTTTAGTTCTTCTGCATTGAATTCATTCTGGTCTCTTACAAAATCATAAAATTCTCCCTCAGAAAGTTGAAAGGAAACTTTCCCTGACCGTAATCTATGTTGGCTAATGTTGCAGTTAGCCAATCCATACCCAATATTATATCATAGTTGCTTGTTGGGAAAATGAGCAACCGGGTACGAAAAGCTCCTCCACCCAATTTTATGGGACATCTACTACATACCCGACTGATTTCTACTACTCCATTACCGGAGAGGACTTTCAGTGATTTAGGCAGTGGTTGGGACTCTATTTCACGTTGTGATATAAAAGAAGATGCTATAAATGAATGGGTAGCCCCGGAATCAAATAATACTGATGCTAGATATGCAAAAATTAAAATAGTACCTGAAATTACTTCTCCAAGGATATTTGCATCTTCAGCTCCCATTATAAATGCTTGACCTTGCATATTTCTCTTCTTGTTATTATTTTGGGCTTGAGCCGCCCGTTGTGCTTGTTGAAAGTGATATGCTTGAGGTGCATAGGGCGGCCTGTGCTGATTTCCATAAGCCATACCTGCTTGTGATGTTGGTGCCTGCATCATAGGTTGAGGTTAGGTTCCTTGAACTGGAGGTCGGTATCCTTGATTAAAACTTTGTGTGGTTGCTGCAGTTGCAGGCAACTGAGGGCATTGATTGGTTAGATGATTTCCTGCTCCACATTTCAAACAAAGTCCCAATCTCTTCCTATATACATTTATTTTGTGGCCTGGTTTGTGGCAGTAATTACAGATAACGGATCTGTCTGGGTTGCCATTCTGAGGACGCTTAGGCGGTCCCTGCCAATGATTATTGTTGGAGGATGTCCCCTCCTCAAAAATTCTCTTAGGTTGTAAAGATGGAAAGGTTGTTCTTCCTTTAGTATCCTTTCTTGATCTCGAGCAGCTTCTGTTGCCTCTGAAAATGTTTGGCACCGATAAGAGGCGACCCTACTTTTCAATTGGGTTCAAAGTCCTTCTACGAACCTGGATATTTTTGTTTTTTCATCCGCTATCATGTTGGAGGAAAATTGACTAAGCCTGGAAAATTCTGCAACGTACTCATCAACTGTACGTCTCCCTTATTTCAGATAGTTGAATTGTCGTTCTAATTCTATCCGTGCTGACTTAGGATAGAATCTGTCTTCAAATTTCTTCTTGAATTCCGCCCATGACATGTCCTGGTCAGAATCTTCTGGATACTCGGCACTCCACCAATATCCGGCTATGTCTTCCAGCTGGATGCTGATTGCTGGTACCATATCCTCGGGTTTAACCTTGGCAGCCTTCGTCAAGCCTTCAATGGTTCTCAGCCGTTGACCCGCTTCCATCGTATTTTTAGTTCTTTTAAACTTGGGCGGCCTAAGATCCCTGAACTCTTTTAAGGTTTTATCCTTGGTATTGTTAGAATTCTACATTTGTTCCAATATTGTGGTATTTGTTGCATGGGCAGCATTGGCCTGTTGACTGTTGGATTCTAATAGTTGCTGGAACAAACGGAACATGTCAGCCACGGTTGGCTCAGTTGATGCTTGAGGTGGTAGATTGTTTGGTTGATCATGGTTGTCCATATCCTAAATAAAAGACACAATTCCTCAGGGAATATTCGACACACAATGTTCATTCATAACAAGGTGTACAGCAGAGTCATATATTTATATATATTTCATCATAATGAGAGTAATACAAAATGTAGTTTCTACTCTCAACTTTACATTTGTTTACATTCTTCTAACCTATTCATGTCACTCCACTTCCCCAAAATGTGACATAGTATCTGTCTTTACCTATCCCTACTTGTATACATATCTGCTAATTTTCAAAATACCATACAGCAGACAAAAAGAGATAGACTCCTTCTTCACTATATATATACAGGCTTTTGTCTTATACTATAGCCTCGATGAGGATCCTTTCCTCAGTGAGGATATCCACCTCTGGATGGAGTCTTTCAAAGTCATCTAGTGTACCCTCATATCCATGTAGTCCGATGTAGATGTGGTTTGGATCTCGGACATGCAGGCAGTAGGTTGTATTTTCATAATATACTTTAGCTCCGTCCTCGATGTCCCTGATAATGGGACGCATGACTGCATAAAATACTTGGTAGACATGGATGTTGTACCAGTCGGGTGCGTTCCACATTAGCCTTGCATAGCGCTGGTATAAGTACAAAGTGTAATCACTCCCATCCCATTCCAAATTTGGCATAAATAGGTCCATACCTACATTCATAATATTCTTTAAAAAAAAATATTTATCAGGAATATAAAAATATAGGAAAAGCATATTTATTTATTGATAGCACAATATGTTCCTACTACATACATTCATATATTACATTTCTACTAAATACATTCATATTCCACCTACATATTGGGGTCTTATTTTACCTTCTCACTACATACATACACACACCCTTTACATAACTAAGGATCTAATACTTATTTACACATCTATATTACACATCATCTTCATTCTGGAGGGTCTAAATCCACATTCGTCTTATGTTAAGGATCCTTGCCTCTGGGTACGCCTGTTTCTATTCTTCCAAAGTACCGTTACGTTCGTTTTCTGGACCTTCAGAGGGTTCTGCCTTGATCAGTACATAGTAATGCGCCGTATTATAATATACTTTTCTTTCATCTACTATATATGTCACCACTGGGTATTTCAGCTCGTAATGTACCTCATAGGCTTCTATCATTCCTTTTGGTGCTACTTTCCACTCTTCTTCACAAATGCATAATATTCATCCATGATGTGGCTGTCATTATTTAGTCTTACGAAAGGTGCGAATCGGGGCATAATCTACATCAAGAATTTCTTGAGTCACTATCCATTTACTAGGATTAAATAGTTGGTTAGAAAAGAGGTAATCATCTACTAACTATTGATACTTCCTTCTCAGGGATTCTTAGAGTATTATTGGGACTCGTAGTGCTCCTTATGATTCTAGAACCTACATTTTATCCGAACCTATGTTCTATCCTAGATTTTCCATTCTTGCTGACCTGCATGGGCTACCACTTAAAAGACGTGTCACGTCCCACTTCCCGAGTGGAATGAGAGAGTGTTCATGTGTGTGTGTAGAGGGCAGTGAGTGAAACAAGAGTGTATGAGTGTGATGTGTCTACATGTGTGTGTGTATTAGAAAGAAATCAGTGAAGTGAGTGAGAGGTGATTCAGTTGTGTGCAGGAATTATACAAAAATAGTGAAGAGAGAGAGGAAAGTATGTGTGTGTGGTGTGTGAGAACAATATGTGAAACTGAAAACAGTGCACATGATAGCAGAGTAGAGCCCCCCAACCAAATCAGATTTTTACATTGGAGAACCCCTTTCAATCTCAGGTATTGTGAACTCAGTATTTGAGTTCATAACACTCTGAAATCAGAGTTCAAACAACTCATAATATCACATTAAAATCTTTCAAACAGTCTCCAAATGAAATTTCCAGATTTTGAACCCAAATCACAACAAATCAAACCCAAAATCAACCTATCATTAGATAACATGTAGGTGTACATATTAGAGGTTAAAAACCATGCAATTTACAGCATTAAGCTAACCAAAATGAATGGCAAACTCCACATAAAAAAATGGAAAATCTGTGGTTAAAAACATGTATCAGAAAAAATTAGAAAATGGAAATTAACCAATAATTTCAAACTAAAATATCAATTTATTGGTTGGTAACATAAATACTATGTGGGAAGGTGTCTCTGGAAGTGTCAAGTGTACACCACGAGGACACAGCCGTGTCCAAAACAAAATTGCCCAAAACAGTGTACTGAGACACATACACAGACAGAGCATCGTGCACAGGTGCACGCGTGTCGTGCACTCGATACGATGCGAACTGGCCTACGTGCACGTGTCAGTAGGTGCACCTAGGGTAGACCTTTGTGTCTGTCACTGTAATACCCAGATCTCGTATTACGTATTTGGAATACGTATTCGTAATTTGACCCGTATTGCATGTCTTTCTGCTTGATTTATTCTAGCATTTCATTGATTGGTTTATTCTTGGGTTGGTTCGGCTTGGCTTGGTTTGCTTTGGTTCATCATGAACCAAGGGTGAACCCTCCTACCTACCACCACCCTCTTTACTTATAACCCCTTTCTTTTCTCTCTCATCATTATTTCCTTCTTCATTTACTCTCCACCATTACTTCTTCAACCACCAGGAGGGAGAGAAAGAGAGCTTAGGCAAGTGCAAACTTGCTTCATGATGGATCTCAAGTTTTATTGTTCCATTCTCTTCCTTACTTGATTCTAAGATACTTTAGAACTTGGCATTTTCCATTTTGATGGTTATATTTTTGTAGATCTAAGTTTTAAGTTCTTTTTTGTTTAGTTTTCTTGGTTTTGATCTCTAAAAACTTGATATTTCCAAAAACTAATGGTTCTATGTTGTAGAGAATTCAATTTCCTTCAGTTTTGGCTTTTGTTTCGTTTGATTTCGACTCCGGATGAGTAAGTTATGGCCATTACAAGTTTTTGGAACTTTCATGGCTGAACTTGCTGTTTGGGGACGATGAACCCCATGCGCCGGGAACCTCATGCGCCCGGGAGGCCATGCGCCGGGAGGCCATGCGCCGTGAAGTCCCGGCAACGCATCCCTTAACTCCGAGCGTGTCATGCGCGTAGGTTCCCTACGCGCATGTACTGAAGACGCAACGTGAGTTTCCCACGCGCCGAAGGTGCAGGAATCCCATGCGCCGAAGGTGCAGGAATCCCACGCGCCGATTGTGCAGGAATTCCCACGTGCCGATTGTGCAGGAATTCCCATGCGCCGAAGGTGCAGGAATCCCACGTATCGATTGTGCAGGAATTCCCACGCGCCGATCACGCGCCGATTGTGCAGGAATTCCCACGCGCCGAAGGTGCAGGAATCCCACGCGCCGATTGTGCAGGAATTCCCACGCGCCGAAGGTGCAGGAATCCCACGCGCCGATTGTGCAGGAATTCCCACGCGCAGAAGGTGCAGGAATACCACGTGCCGATTGTGCAGGAATTCCCACACGCCGAAGGTACAGGAATCCCACGCGCCGATTGTGCAGGAATTCCCACGCGCCGAAGGTGCAGGAATCCCACGCACCGATTGTGCAGGAATCCCACGCGCCGGAATTGTTCTATTTCACTGTTTTTGCCTGTTTAAGTTGTTTTGTAGCTAGAATCTTGAAAAACTTAAAACATGAAAGTTTTAGATCTTTGTCTTGCCTTTCCGAATATCTCTGGAGCACCTCGTTCTAAGTTCGTATGTGAAAGTTATGCCCTGTCTCCCTGAGTCGCATGATTCCCCCACAACTCTTGTACCCTGTTTATATTTAGTTATTGCATACACGCTTATACCAGGTTAAATATTAATTTTAAATAATAACATGACATGATAGGGACCCATCGTGGCGCACTCTTGACAGTGTATTTGACATAATATATATCTCGAATGCTGTTGCAAACGGCTAGCATGTCATGACAGAATTGAATGGTCTGGACACCGTGGGTGATTGTGTTTGTACAAAATGAACCGGTAATGTTTGCATCATGTCTAGGACAGGGATCCCTGAGTACCACGATCAGGGATACCTACAGTAATTGACTAAGGCTAATAACTAGAATAATTTAGTAGACATGAAGAGATTCCCAGCTACAGGCAATCCCGTTATCTGGGCGCATTAGTGGACTTGTAGCCTACCGACGAGTAGGGCACATTTTCGGCACACCGTTACGTGTTGTATTCTCCATAAACAGAAATTCGACATGGATAAACGGATGGTCTTCAGGGCTTGTGGTTGTTGGGATAATCTCATTGCATCTTGCTAGTAACTAGGCATGTGATAACCCTAGTTAGTTAAAGTATCAAGCCGTACGCATTGCTTGGCCATGATTGATTGGATGGAGTCCAGCCCAGCCTAGTTGTCATGATCCTATATAAGATTGTATCATGACATGACTTCTTGTATCGATAAATGATGGGATACCAAGTTCTGTTCAGATGAAAGGTTACAACCCCGGTCCTTGTTTGGTTTAAGGATTGTAACTTGGCTATCTGAATAGTTCCATAGTTATCTTATCATATATCGTCATGATTATTGTGCCTGCCTTAACAATAAAGATCAGGGGTCCAGTTCTGTTCAGGAGAAGGGTTACAACCCCGGTCCTTGTTTGGTTTACGGGTTGTAACCTGGCTCCCGGAGCAGTTATGTGTTCTCTCTTCATTTATTGTTTTGTTGTACCCCATGACATGCTCGACATGCTTTACCTTACTTCGAGATCGTAATTATTTACATTAGCCTTATTGATAAATGGTGGGGATACCAAGTTCCGTTCAGATGAAGAGTTACAACCCCGGTCCTTGTTTGGTTTACGGGTTGTAACTTGGTTATCTGAATAGTCCCATGGTTATCACATCGTATATCACCGGTCATGCTTTTCCTTAATTAATGTCTTTTATTATGTAATTATATTCTTGTGCTAATTGCTGGTTTTAGTTCCTAAGTGAAGCCTCCTTTGTGGCACTTGCTCTTTCTGGGGTCTGACCCAGCTGGTTTTGTATGGCCAGATATCGGAGCAGTCCCAGAGGATCTACCTAACTTCTAGCGAGATGGTGACCACCAGGCGTAACCCTGGCAACGAGTGGGTTTCTTTTTGTCCTCCCACTTTGTTGTAAAAATTATTCTTTTGAGACGTTTAGCCGGCGAGCACGTGTTAGCTCGTATTGCATCTATATTTACTGTCTGCCTACGGGCTGTAGCATGATTGACATATCCTAGGGTTGATCATGTACGACTGAACTCTTGCTAGTCTTGACATTTTGTACGACTAGCTTCATGATCATCCATTATGTAATGTTGGGGACGCCTTACTATTGTATATTTGGTGGTCTTACATCTTGTAACATTTACTTACTTGCTTGTGATTGAGACAATAGGCTTGTTCTTGACCATAGGAGACTGATGGATTATAGTTAAACCCTCATATATCTAGACAGCCGTGACCGTATAGTGAGGTGGATTCCATTTCATTATACGTAGCTGGCTATGTATGCCCTCGCTCTCTAGTATTCTGGTTCTGGGGTGTGACATGGTTTTAGTGGTGGCCCATGCAGGTCTTGTCAATCAAGATATGTGAGGATTTACCGAATAGATGTCTCAATCAGTACTCGCCCTTGATCTCTGCTCGTATTTCCTTGATTCCTGAAATTCTTGTCCTGATCACATGCTTGTAATCGTTGATCTGTCCTGGTCCTTTCTTATTGTTCCCATGTCGTCTTCTTCAGCGGCATTGAACCTGGACCTGCCGATCAGCAAGGCGGATCACCTCCCGTAGACCAGCAGCAACTAGAAGATCAGGCCCAGCACTCAGAAGTAGCTTCCCGAGTCATGCCTACCGGGGATCCAGAGCCACCAGTTCAGCCAGTTCAGCCTGCAGAGCCTGATAATGGCACTTTGGTAGGTCTCATCAGGACCTTGTTAGCTTCCCAAGATCGTCGAGGTGATGCATTGCACCAGACAGTGGAAGATGCTCTGAACAGAGGCGGTCATCCAAGGAACAGTGCAGCGAACAGTTTCAAGCGCTTGAACCCCCCATTCTTCGATGGCAGCGAAGATGCTATCGCTGCTGATGCATGGCTCCAGGATACTGAAGTCATTCTAGAGGCAGCCAGAACCCCGGAGGACGAAAAGGTGGCCGTGGTGCGTCTACAGTTACTGGATCTTTCCCGCAGCTGGTGGGCAGCTCAGGCCGTTGGATTGGTTGCGCCTATTGCTTGGGTAGTATTCCATGAGAGATTCCAGACGAAGTACTTCGATGCGGTAGCTCGGTACGATCTACAGACCAAGTTCACCAATCTGAAGTAAGGAGGCAGAACGGTCGACGGGTATGCGGTCGAGTTTTCCAGGCTTAGTCGGTTTGCTCCCACTGTGGTGGCGACCGAGTTTGACAGAGCCCAGCGGTTCCAGCAAGGGCTTCATCTCGAGATTTTATTGGCAGTGGAATAGTTTGAGTATCAGAATTTTGATGCAGTGTTGAGAGCAGCCAGGAGGCATGAGTATACCTCCCACAGGATCGTGGACAGGACCGGAGGTCGGAAGCGATCTCACGGCCAGATGACCCAGTCGACAGCACCAGCCCCGGCAGTCAGGGCTTTGACAATTGGAACTCCGAGGCAGGCGGCCTCAGTGACGTCGGTCACATTCCCTCCGCAACAGAAGCCGAAGCAGTCTTCCGCAATGGGCTGCACTCATTGTGGGAAGCCAGGACACGTTGTTTCGAAATGTCGCAGAGCACAGGAATTATGTTTGGCTTGTGGGGCACCGGACCACAAGATAGGGTCCTGTCCGAA
The DNA here is from genome assembly GCA_029216955.1 of Iris pallida. Taxonomy (NCBI): domain Eukaryota; kingdom Viridiplantae; phylum Streptophyta; class Magnoliopsida; order Asparagales; family Iridaceae; genus Iris; species Iris pallida. The sequence continues at coordinate 8,577 of JANAVB010008642.1, read as the reverse complement.
TAGGGCCAGTTCATCATCGGCCCAGAATAATCCTTCGGTAAGGGGACCTGCCCCAGTCCAACAACAGCAGCAGTACCAGCCTCCGAGGCTATTGCCGCCTCAGGCCCAAGTGTTTCAGCAGCCGTACCAGCCTCCGAGGCTATTGCCGCCTCAGGCCCTAGCCTTCCAGCTACAGAGACCCCAGCAGTAAGCCCAGGTCCAAGCTCAGATCTAAAATCGACAGAGAGGTATATGTGTCCTATTGTCTTATTTTCTGCCGTCGTTATACGGGACACATGTCATGTTTCATGTATCCTAATTACAACGGTATATCCCGGGCCCGAGCCATGTCCTAGATCATTCGAAAACGGTTATTGGTACCAACCTTTTCGTATGAGGAGAGGCCCGTGACCCTGTTTGACCAAAGAGAGAGACCTCGAGCGCAAGACTATCAGTTTAGTTCGTATTGCTTGAGTTCATCGCTCTTTGGGAGAGTCAAACGTGGGAGTGTGAGGATGATATCCGATCACGTTATCCCAGTCAGTTTAGCTCGTGAGGTGTAATATCTTCTTTATGCCTTGCACTTCGATTCCTTGCTTACATGTATGATTGTATGATTGATTGGTAGCGTAGATTGCTTGCGATAGTATAGCTGTCCCGACATCTCTAGCCTCTTGTTTAAATTCCGAGGACGGAATTCTTTTAAGGTGGGTAGAGTTGTTATACCCAGATCTCGTATTACGTATTTGGAATACGTATCCGTAATTTGACCCGTATTGCATGTCTTCCTGCTTGATTTATTCTAGCATTTCATTAATTGGTTTATTCTTGGGTTGGTTCGGCTTGGCTTGGTTTGCTTTGGTTCATCATGAACCAAGGGTGAACCCTCCTACCTACCACCACCCTCTTTACTTATAACCCCTTCCTTTTCTCTCTCATCATTATTTCCTTCTTCATTTACTCTCCACCATTACTTTTTCAACCACCAGGAGGGAGAGAGAGAGAGCTTAGGCAAGTGCAAACTTGCTTCATGATGGATCTCAAGTTTTATTGTTCCATTCTCTTCCTTACTTGATTCTAAGATACTTTAGAACTTGGCATTTTCCATTTTGATGGTTATATTTTTGTAGATCTAAGTTTTAAGTTCCTTCTTGTTTAGTTTTCTTGGTTTTGATCTCTAAAAACTTGGTATTTCCAAAAACTAATGGTTCTATGTTGTAGAGAATTCAATTTCCTTCAGTTTTGGCTTTTGTTTCGCTTGATTTCGACTCCGGATGAGTAAGTTATGGCCATTACAAGTTTTCGGAACTTTCATGGCTGAACTTGCTGTTTGGGGACGATGAACCCCATGCGCCGGAAACCTCATGCGCCCGGGAGGCCATGCGCTGGAAGGCTATACGTCATGAAGTCCCGGCAATGCATCCCTTAACTCCGAGCGTGTCATGCGCGTAGGTTCCCTACGCGCATGTACTGAAGACGTAACGTGAGTTTCCCACGCGCCGAAGGTGCAGGAATCCCACGCACCGAAGGTGTAGGAATCCTACGTGCCGATTGTGCAGGAATTCCCACGCGCCGATTGTGCAGGAATTCCCACGCGCCGAAGGTGCAGGAATTCCACGCGCCGATTGTGCAGGAATTCCCACGCGCCGATTGTACAGGAATTCCCATGCGCCGATTGTGCAGGAATTCCCACGCACCGAAGGTGCAGGAATCCCACGCGCCGATTGTGCAGGAATTCCCACGCGCCGAAGGTGCAGGAATTCCCACGCGCCGAAGGTGCAGGAATCCCACGCGCCGAAGGTGCAGGAATCCCACGCGCCGATTGTGCAGGAATCCCACGCGTCGGAATTGTTCTATTTCACTGTTTTTGCCTGTTTAAGTTGTTTTGTAGCTAGAATCTTGAAAAACTTAAAACATAAAAGTTTTAGATCTTTGTCTTGCCTTTCCGAATATCTCTGGAGCACCTCGTTCTAAGTTCGTATGTGAAAGTTATGCCCTGTCTCCCTGAGTCGCATGATTCCTCCACAACTCTTGTACCCTGTTTATATTTAGTTATTGCATACACGCATATACCAGGTTAAATATTAATTTTAAATAATGACATGACATGATAGTGACCCGTCGTGGCACACTCTTGACAGTGTATTTGACATGATATATATCTTGAATGCTGTTGCAAACGGCTAGCATGTCATGACAGAATTGAATGGTCTGGACACCGTGGTTAATTGTGTTTATACAAAATGAACCGGTAATGTTTGCATCATGTCTAGGACAGGGATCGCTGAGTACCACGGTCAGGGATACCTACAGTAATTGACTAAGGCTAATAAACTAGAATAATTCAGTAGACATGAAGAGATTCCCAGCTACAGGCAATCCCGTTATCTGGGCGCATTAGTGTACCTGTAGCCTACCGACGAGTAGGGCACATTTTTGGCACATCGTTGCGTGTTGCATTCTCCATAAACGGAAATTCGACCTGGATAACCGGATGGTCTGCAGGGCTTGTGGCTGTTGGGATAATCTCATTGCATCTTGCTAGTAACTAGGCATGTGATAACCCTAGTTAGTTAAAGTATCAAGCCGTACGTATTGCTTGGCCGTGATTGGTTGGATGGAGTCCAGCCCAGCCTAGTTGTCATGATCCTATATAAGATTGTATCATGACATGACTTCTTGTATCGATAAATGATGGGATACCAAGTTCTGTTCAGATGAAGGGTGACAACCCCGGTCCTTGTTTGGTTTAAGGGTTGTAACTTGGCTATCTGAATAGTTCCATGGCTATCTTATCATATATCGTCCTGATTATTGTGCCTGCCTTAACAATAAAGATCAGGGGTCCAGTTCTGTTCAGGCGAAGGATTACAACCCCGGTCCTTGTTTGGTTTACGGGTTGTAACCTGGCTCCCGGAGCAGTTCTGTGTTCTCTCTTCGTTTATTGTTTTGTTGTACCCCATGACATGCTCGACATGCTTTACCTTACTTCGAGATCGTGATTATTTATACTGGCCTTATTGATAAATGGTGGGGATACCAAGTTCCGTTCAGATGAAGAGTTACAACCCCGGTCCTTGTTTGGTTTACGGATTGTAACTTGGTTATCTGAATAGTCCCATGGTTATCACATCGTATATCACCGGTCATGCTTTCCTTAATTAATGTCTTTTATTATGTAATTATATTCTTGTGCTAATTGCTGGTTTTAGTTCCTAAGTGAAGCCTCCTTTGTGGCACTTGCTCTTTCTGGGGTCTGACCCAGCTGGTTTTGTATGGCCAGATATCAGAGCAGTCCCAGAGGATCTACCTAACTTCCAGCTAGATGGTGACCACCAGGCGTAACCCTGGCAACGAGTGGGTTTTTTTTGTCCTCCCACTTTATTGTAAAAATTATTCTTTTGAGGCGTTTAGCCGGCGAGCACGTGTTAGCTCGTATTGCATCTATATTTACTGTCTGCCTACGGGCTGTAGCATGATTGACATATCCTAGGGTTGATCATGTACGACTGAACTCTTGCTAGTCTTGACATTTTGTGCGACTAGCTCCATGATCATCCAATATGTAATGTTGGGGACACCTTACTATTGTATATTTGGTGGTCTTACATCTTGTAATATTTACTTACTTGCTTGTGATTGAGACAATAGGCTTGTTCTTGACCATAGGAGACTGATGGATTGTAGTTAAACCCTCATATATCTAGACAGCCGTGACCGTATAGTGAGGTGGATTCCATTTCATTATACGTAGCTGGCTATGTATGCCCCCGCTCTCCAGTATTCTGGTTCTGGGGCGTGACAGTCACCCTGATTCGTGTCAGTACGTGTCGTGTCCAAAAATACACGGTCGTATCAGTGGCTAATTATACACTGTGCACAGATCAGTGAGAAATCAGTACACGACTGATTTCTCTCCAAACCGACCACGAAACCTAGTGAAAATTGGGGAGCGTGATGACAGAAGGTGCCCCAAGGATCCTCCAAAGTTTCGTGTCAAAACTCGTCGTGTCGTGTCCTATGGAGACCCCGAGTAGCAGGGGATCCGCCAGGCCGCGCGCGAGCGTGTGCAGCACATGTGCACGCGTGTCCAAAATGACACGACACGTGTACGAATCCATCCCAGTAAATCACAATCGTGTAAGCGACATCAAAACACAATTTTCCATTCAAAAAATATCTCGAAAATAACACAAAAGTTCCTCTGTGGCATTTTCACAAACACATTTATAGGGACACTGATACGTGTCCAAATAGGACACAAAATGGACCCAAAATCTAGGGTTTCCTATTCCTACAGTTAGATTAGGCCTAGGGCTCCCTAGATATGCAATAAAACAAGAATTTCATGGTGCAAATAGGAAGTTACCTCTATGTATCAAAACCCTCAAAAAGCTCTAATGAGAGATGTTCTTCTTGATGGTGAAACTCCTCCAAAGTGATTTGAATCTGAGAATGAAATGTAATAACATCAAGAAAACTAAAATTAAAACCTATTACAATTTGTTTGGATTAAAAAGGAGGTAAAATGGATTTTCTAGGAATTTTTAAAGTAGGGAAAATACCTCTTTCTAAACTTGCTCCTTCCTAAAGAGGCTAGCCCTAAATGGAGGAGAATATTTATAGGAGGGGGTTTTCCAAAGGGTGTAGTGGCTGGACAAATAGTGTTAGGGTTAGGGTTAGGCACTAGTTAATGGGCTTTGGGCCTATTTGGCTAGTTATTAGTTTAATGATTAATCATAAGTCATGGCTTATGACTTAAAAGTCTAACTCAAGTCAAATAACCATACCATGGGTCAACTCTAGTCTAACTAGGGTTGCATAATGTCACGTCCCGCTTCCCGAGTGGAATGGTGATGTCATAAACATATCCCCAGGCTACGCGCCAAAATCGCGATTGTCGCCCGTAATTATCAGCAAGAATGGAAAATACAAGGAGTTTTCATAGTATTATACATATTGTAGCTATTATACAAGGAACTTTTCCAACAATACTATTACAGGTTATTACAAAAGTAAACTTGCAAGATAACTACGATACTGCTGGTCATAACTGTAGGTAGTCCAGACAGTCTACTCCTCGTTGTAGTGTGGCGACACTTCGGTGGAGGCGTCTTCTTCTTCTTCACCTAGTGAACAAATACTAGGTCGTTTAGAAAATGACAAGCAAGTCCTCGGCCAAGAACGGTGAAAGTTAAACAAAATATAAAATATGTAGTAAAGAAAATGAAACAGGGATATGCCAATTTGTACTGCTATAAATATATATCTGCTTTAGAAAACCTGAATGTAAACAACGTCCTACTCCAGGAATAATAAGATTTTCGAGCTCCCCTTGAGCAAGACTGAAATTTATAGGCAGCGTTATTTCTGGAGTAAGACTAAAATTTATTGAAATGCAGTTTTGAGAACAATACTCTGAATAATCCTTTAAATATTTCCCGTGAATAATCCCGTTAACCCGAGATCAGGCTGTGAATTCCGAGCCTCCCTTGGGCTAAAATCATCTATTGATGTTACTGTCAAATAGATGCATTGATTTTCGAGATTTCTGAGCCTCCCTTGGGCTAGTACATCCTAGTTGAAACTAGATGTACCGATTCACGAGATTTCTGAAATACTGATCAGCTTTTGTTATTTATGTTACAGGATATCTAGGGATATTCAGTTGTTCTCCCCTCCCAAATGCTTTCTAGATAAGAAATTTCCTAAAAATTTCTGAAAGTCAGAAATTTGTCTATCTTCTAAATTTTTCAAAAATTTCGGCAGAGTCTCCTTTGTATTTAGGAGCCCCGAAAAATTACAAAAAACAAATATATAATAAAAGTAAATCCTGGGCTCGTCGACCCCTTCGGTGGAGCAAATCTCAACACCGGAACCATGCAGGTAAATAAATGGGCTCGCCGACCCCTTCGGTGGAGCAACTCTCAACACCGGAACCATGCAGGTAAATAAATGGGCTCGCCGACCCCTTCGGTGGAGCAACTCTCAACACCGGACCATGCAGTATAAAAGAAAAAGGAACTTGAGACTTTTACTTGAGCAGGCAATGGTTAACTTTCCTTTAACAATTAGTCGAGTCGCGGCTTGCTAATTGTTTTGCAGTTTATCAAAATAGAGCAATACTTTAATGTTTACCCAACTATACTAGTTAATATGTGAAGACTTTATTCATATAACTATATATATATATATATATATATATATATATATATATATATATATATATATATATAATGTAGATAGTAATCGCTCGCTAGGGCTCCGGTTTCTGCGGATCAGGCGAACGAATTTCCAGATGCTGTTCTCGGCGGGGGGCTCCGCCCCCCCGGGTGGTCTGTCGCCGGGGGCACCTGGCCTCCCTGACCGCCGCCTGGCGTGTGTTTCCGCCCATGGGGGCGGACTGCCGAAGTTCGTCGCCGCTGATCCGATCGTGGTGGGGGGCTCCGCCCTACCAGATCCAAAGGCGGGGGCTTTAGGCTACCCTGGCCGGCCCTCTGTCCCGGGGGTTGGCCTGTCGGCTACTTCCGGCGGTGTGGTGGGTATGCTGGTGGGTCCAGGTCCCACGACGGGGCTTTCCGGCCATCTGGGTCGGCACACGCCGCTGGACGGAGACCAGGGGAGCACTCCGCCTGCTGGGCTCGTCGGTGCTGCTCCGATCGGGGTGGGGGGCTCCGCCCCTCCAGATCCTAAGGCGGGGGCTGTCCCGGGGATTAACCTGTCGGCTCCTTCCGGTGGTGTGTTGGGTATGCTGGCGGGTCCAGGTTCCACGGCGGGGCTTTCCGCCATCTGGGACGGCACTCGCCGCTGAACGGAGACCAGGGGAGCACTCCGCCTGCTGTGTCGGTTTTGGCGGGGGGTTTTGGCCCTCCGTGTGGCGATGTTCGGGTTGAGGGCGGGGGGCTGTCCATGTCCATGGGGGGTCTTCCCTCCGTGACAAAGAAGCTTTGAGGGTGGAACTTCCGTCTGCGGCGGAGGTCACATCGAAGGCGGCTAGTGGAGGAACGGGCGGCATGGAGCGGACCTTTGCTGCGGTCGTGGGTGGACCCGCGTCGTCGTTGACGGAAGGATTGCCGAGGGTGGATTTCCGACCTGCCATTGTTTCCAATGGTCGAAAGGTGGCTGTATTTTCTCAGGCGGATATGGAGGCCCTCACGGCGCCGTGTGGACTTGACCTTATTGGCAAGTTTGCTCGGCGGAGACTCCCGGTTGAGACTATAAGAAAGGCTTTCGATTCGAGGGGTTTCAGGGGGTTGATTGAAGTGAAGGTTATCGATGACCGTCACGTCCTCATACGGCCTCATGTCGAGAGTGATTTTCTTCGGCTGCGGTCTAAGGACTGCTGGTTCGTTGGACGGGTTCCGATGATGATTTTCAGGTCGTCGGTGGATTTTTTACCGTTGAGAGAGGACCCTCGGGTTCCTATCTGGGTGGCCTTCCCCGGGCTTCCATATTGTTTGTTTGATACCAATACGGTTCTTTCCATTGCATCTGGTCTCGGCACTCCGCTCAGTACTGATCGGGCTACGGCGTCATTCTCTAGGCTGGGGGTTGCCAGGGTTTTGGTTGAAGTGGACGTCAGCAAACCACTCCATCATGAGGTGTTCTTTCAACTGCCTGATGGTATTCGCTCGCAACCAGTTATCTATGAGCGGAGTCCCCTCTACTGTGTTTCGTGTGGCCATTATGGTCACGTTGAGAGTTCTTGTGGTCGTCACCGGGTGGAGCCTCCTTCAGTAGGTGTTGCTGATAGACTGTCTATCCCCGACGGCCTTTCTCCAGGAGTAGTGAGTGAGGAGGACGGCCCGGTGGGGGACCGTGGGACCAGCAGGGGTCGTCGGAGGAGACGGTCGAGGCGTGAGAAAGGGAAGGGGACACGGCAGGTATGGAGGCGCGTCGAGGGGCGTGATGATAGCACGGGGACCACGCAGCCCAGATTATGCGGAAGTGCTGATAATCGCGCGAATTCTGTTCTGCCATCCTGGCACGTGGGAGAGTCATCTTCGGGCCAGCTGGCTTTATGGTCGGATGACGGGCGGCCCATGTTGGAGCGACGCAGCGTTCCAGGCTCTTGCTTGGATGGGCAGATGGGCCCTGAGCGGGGTGCTGGATCTATTGTTCTATCGGACCTTCCTATTATTATTCATAGCCAGCTGGGACAGAGAGTCGTTGCGGCAAATTCTGACACTGAAGATCGTAGCTTGGTGGAGTGGGGAAAGGACGGTCACGGTCCTCTATCCGTCTGGGGCTATGCATCACCTCCGCGTGATGATATGGTCTCACTGCCCGAGGCTAGACTTTCCACCACACTTTCGGAGGGGCGTGAAGAAGACTGGCAGATGGTTCCCTTTAAGAAGACGGCTGGTAGGCGGAGGAAGTCGATGGCACCTCAGTCGGATCGGCTTCTTCGATCACATGCTTCCCGGGTTAGGCGGGGCCCCCAGAGGGTCCATGGTTAAATTCCTTATCTGGAATGTTCGGGGGACGGCGAACAGAGCTACTTTATCCCGTCTCAAGTCTTTGTGTCGGACCAACTCGATTCAGGTTCTTGCCATTATTGAACCCAAGGTGATATCCTCTAAGCTTCTTTCTTATCGA
>JANAVB010008641.1:0-10261 GCA_029216955.1 Iris pallida | reverse complement strand
TATGAATAAAATTTCTTTTTGCCCTAGCGGTATGCTAAGAGATGTATAAACATCAACATCAGGCTGCACCTAGGGTATGCATATGCAGAATAAATAAACAAAAACCATACCTATTACCGAAGTGGAGAATCCGCAAATAGCGGCTTCACTGGGACGCTCTCGCTTATTTTCTCCCGTTAGAGCTTCATGCTGATAACGTGTCTGAATAAACGTGGAAGAAGAAAGAAGAAATAGGAGAGAAGATCTCTTATTGGTGTAATCTCATAGTGGAAGACAAAGGCCTTATTTATACAAACTAATGGAGGTGTAATACTAATCTCTAACCGACGTGGGACTAATATAAAAAGTGGAAATCCAACCCTTGTAACCCACATTATAACAAATATAATCCAATCAAGCAACACTGATTTTTGAATTATCATAGGGGTAACTGGCTGCAAAATTGCCACACCATCACTTGTTGTACACTTGTGACAATTGCTTCGAATTGAAACCATATATTTCCATAATAAATTAAAAAATGTTGTCAGGACGGTACCAGACCTACAGTCCAATCGGGTCCGACCGGTTTTGCCAAAAAATGGGTCCGATCTGACGTGAACCGAAGTTTTTTTTAAAGAACTATATTTTTTTTTCCTAGAACCGGGTTTACTGGCGAACCAACCAAATCGATCACAATTGAACAGGCCAATTTTGGTTTTTTTAAAAAAATCAAAAATATTTAACGCGTGAGATTTGGACCGTTTGGTTCTTGATTTGATTTTGAGAGACCTTATAGTTGTAAAATTAAACCAAACCAAACATGGTAAGAACCAAACCAAACTAACCAAAAAGTAAATGTGAATATATTATCTATTTGAATCAAACCAAAACAAGTCTATTTGAACCCCGGTTGAATCAGATTGAACTCCGGTCCGACCTATACAAAAAAATCGGCTCAATCACCGGTCCGATTTTTAGAACATTGAAATTAAACAATAAAGATGGTCTGGACCATTAACCCAACCCTAATAATTTCCACAATAAATACAAACTAATGATTTTATGAGGTTCCTTTTTTGTACAAATCCCTTAAATCTTCTACATTCATAAACGGGTACCAAAGATCTTGATAGAATGAAAAAAAAACCCTCAAATTACCATACAATATGAGCTAAGAGTCTCATCTCTCTCCATCCGTCATTTGTAATGGGTACCCGACTATTCGGGTTAACAATGTATTATTATTCGAAAAATGATATTTGGCATGCCGTTGGGGGTAACCGCGCTGGCCCATGCCTGCATGGCGGCCAGCTATTGGCCCTGCTAGCATGGACCCACTCGGACCAGGAGGCCAATGGTGGTGCGCCACGTGGCTGCGGGCTGGTGCGGACATCTCCCAACGACGAGCAAAATAGCAGTGTTCATTATTATTATATCCTTCCTCTTCTATGTAATTGTCTTTCCTCTACCATGAGGTCAAGATGTATCTTTGTTGGCTACCATTGTCTTAAGAGAAATCTATAAATCTAATAAGTATTTATTGTCTTCGTGAACTCATTGCTCCCATGAGTTCAAGAAGAACCCATTAGCTCTATATTTCTTTTAGCTATATATATATATAGCTTTGCTATGCCTACAACCAATACTTACAACCCTCCTACAATCTGCCACGTGTCGGGCTTCGATTGGAGGAGGGGAGTAAGTGATGGGTCGGGTGGAGCCCATGTAGCAGGGGGGTGTGAAGGTGGTGGGACCCGGTGGGACCTATATGTAAGGGATGGATGAGTGAGGTTGTAAGAAGGTTGTAAGAATTTGGTAGTAATATAATATATATATTATAATATAATATATATATATATATATATATATTATATATATATATATATATATGGGTCGTTTATAATACATCCCCTGGAAAAGGATGTATCGATACATCCGAAATCTGGACCATTGGATGTTGATCCAATGGTTCAGATTGAATAATAGAGTAGAAACATCATTTATTGCTGATTTAGACTTTTGACTTGTTGGTAACTTGCTTTAGCAGGTCATTCTTCACTTTAATTTTTTCAATGAACACCCTAAATTAACTCATATTTACTCTCTCTTTCGTCCATCCAATTTAATATTTTATGCATCAACGTATAAATTCCGTAATTTTTTTTTTGGTTACAGGCCGTGGTGGTGGTGGTGGTGTGGTGGAAAGAGAAATGGAGATGAAGAAGGAAATAAGAATCGGTCTGGATCGCGGAACGTCGTCGAGCCCTGCTAGAACAACGAGGAGTACCAGCTGCGTCGAGAAGAATCGGTCCGGTTCGCGTCGACGTCGTCGAGACCTTCTCGAACAAGGAGAAGTACCAGCGACGCTGCTCTAATTTTACTGTCCATACCATTGTCAGAAATTTTATTTTTATCTAACAATTTAATATTTTGTTAATAAAGCTACATGTCATGGTGGTGGTGGTGAACTGAGGAAACCTACTTCTGAGGTCGGACGGATCATCTGCTCATATATTTTTTTTTAAAAAATGTATTGATCGGACGAAATATTTTTTTACTTTTCTAATGATAATATTTTCGAAGAGAATATTTTTTGGACGGAGACCATTCTATTTGCTTTTAACACGGAGAATGGCCATTCTCAAAGAGAATGGCCATTATTCGTTCCTTTAACATGAGAATGGTCATTCTCCTTGCTTTTAAAACGGAGAATGGCCATTCTCCGTTCTTTTAAAATGGAGAATGGTCATTCTCCGTTCTTTTAACAGGAGAATGGACACTCTCTGTACTTTTAACAAAGTATGGTACATTTAGGACTGGAAATGTTCAAGTATCTCATATTTTTTCACCAAATATTTACAGTATTTTTAATATCATTTACCAAAGTATATTCATTTCATATTAAATCATGTTCAAGAAAATCTGAATATCATTTTATCAGGCTTCCACTGTATGGCTGCACAAAATTTCTTGCGAGTGTTTGAATATAATTAACCTACTATCCAAGAGAATTTTTCTTACATTACATTATGCATTACACATCGAATTCATACTGATGGCATCGATGTACTGATGGCAATAACAAGGATGAACAGGCAGAATTATAATTTTGCTTCAGCAATAACAAGGGATGAATAGGAAGGATTACAATTTTGCTTCAGCAATAACAAGGGATGAACATGCAGGATTACATTATGCATTATACTGGCATCGAATTCATACTGATGGCATCGATGTAATAATTTTTTACAGAAAGCAAAACACATTATACTCAAATAAAGTTTTAGTGATCCCAGGAATGCATCCGTAATAAGGCCATCTGTAAAACCTAGGAATGCACCCAGGACTCATGAAATCTGTGAAGGACATCTGCAAATCAAAGGAATACACCAAAATATCAATATCATCTGTGAAGGCCAACTGCAAATCAAGTAAACACTTCAACCAAAAATCATAATCAAATTAAGTATACTTCATTCCAAGTCCAACAAACTGCATAATCCACGTTACAGTAATCTGTCCAATCCACGTTATTAATTCAACATAGAGCCTGCATAATTCACAATATAATAATCCAAATAAATATCAGACCTACTCTAAATTCAAGACCATATTACATTTTTCAAACAAATTACGAACTATGCACTTAGTACAAGCGAAAAGTTTAGTCTTACAATATTTCAAACACAAAATTTAGTTTGACCGCCAAGACCAACAAATATTCAGAACCATATTACAATCCAAATATTACTTCCAAATTGAAATAAAAGCTTCAAACTCAAAGATGAATCTTCATAGCCATCGTCATCTTCTCTTCTTCTCTTCTTCTTCTTCTTCTTTTCTTTCTTTCTTTTTTCTTCTTCTTCTTCCTCAAAATATCCTTCACCTACACCTTGAGGGACGAAATAAGAAAAATTAAAGTCAGTATAGACTCACCTTCGAGGTTGAAGTTTTTGTTAAACTTTTCGATGGTGTGACCGGATCTAAATTTCCACGCATTCTTTTCGAAGAACTGCTAAAGTCAGTTTCTTCTGTAGGACACAGTGCGAGAATTCGGTCCATTGCTTTATTATGATTCTGTAGAAGCACGTCCTCCTCATCGGAAGATTCAACGGAAACCTCCTCCACATTATTAAATACTCCAGATGAAGATGCCTTCTTCAAATCTGGAGATTCTTCAATCTTCTCCAAACGCCGAGATAAATTCATTTGTTCAATTTCTATTGAACCAAGCTTAGAATTGATCGATACAACTTGAGTGAAATCATCGACAGTTGTTCTTCAATCCTGCGCAACATACGCGGAATGAAGGTTTCATTTGGAGCTGGCAACCAATCTTCTACGTCTTCTACATTTTCCACCACACAAGTAGACATCTTGAGAACAAGAAAACTATTGTATTTCAGAAAACTATTCTATGTATTTCAGAATAAATAATAGTACTATGAAACAAAAAAAACTATTGTATATATAGCAAGAGAAGTACAAAAAGTGAGGAAGATGGAAAGACAAATAAATTTCGAGACTAGCAAACAATCTACTAGCCGTTTCATTGAGGAGGGATCGAGGAAGATTCTACTAGCCATTTGAAAAGTACAAAGGTTATCATGATTAATTTGAGGAACTCTATACGAGGTTTAATTCCGCTGGTACTCCTCGTTGTTCGAGGAGGGCTCGACGAAGTCCGCCGCGAACCGGAACTTCTTCTTCTTTCCTTCTTCATCTCCGTTTCTCCTTCCAACACCACCACCATGGCCTGTAGCTTTATAACAAAAATATTAAATTGTTGGATGAAACAAAAAAAACAAATGACGAAAAGATTACTAAATCAAAATCAAATAGAACACATATTCATAGAAAATATTAGATTAAAGATGAAAATGTTACAGAAGCAACACCACAATTTTATAACAACTAAGCAGACTCTGCATTATTTAACTAAAATTAGGGATTGTGTCCTCCTTGAATTTAATTTACACAAAGAAGAGATTTGAGAGAACGAGCTTTTATCGGCTTCCTACCACTTTTCTTCCTCTGAATTCTTCCCTTACTATTATCCACATTGGCTACAGGAACTTCGTCAATGTCGTCGTCGATGTCATCATCTAGATCGCCAGCAGCGGTGGTGTCGTCGTCTACATCGCCTACAGACCTGGACACACTGTGTCCTTCCTTTCCGGCTGACACACAATTATTGTTATATATACGTAGTTGCACAAAATATTAAATTACATGGACGAAAGAGAAAGTAAATATGAGTTAATTTAGGGTGTTCATTGAAAAAATTGCATTGAAGAATGACCTGCTATAGCAAGTTAACAAGAGGTCAAAAGTCAAAAACAGCATTAAATGATGTCTCCTGCATTATTTAATCTGAACCGTTGGATGAACATCCAACGGTCCAGATTTCGGATGTATCGATACATCCAAAAAGGGTGGATGTATTGTAGAATTTTCTTGAACTAATGGTAGACACAGAGGCAGATCCAAAAACTATAGCTGGGGTGGACTACAAAAAATTTGGGTGGACTGAAAGTAGATAAATCCGTATAAAAAATCAATATTTATATATATATATTGATTTTTTTATACGAATTTATCTACTTTCAGTCCACCCAAATTTTTTTAGTCCACCCCAGCTATAGTTTTTGGATCCGCCTCTGTGTCTACCATTAGTTCAAGAGGAGTCTAATAAGAAAGGGTGGTTTGGGGTGGGCTGGAGCCCACCCCACCCATATATAATATATATATATATATATATATATATATATATATATATATATATATATAATATAAAATTATTTTATATAATTATTTTAAAAAAATTTATACAGATTTATCTACTTCAGCCCACCCAAATTTTTGGTAGTCCACTCCAGCTATAATTTCTGGATCCGCCCCTGTGTCAGTGTGTCTACCATTAGTTCAAGAGGAGTCTAATAAGAAAAATGATTACTAATGAGCCCACTAATAGTCTACCATGGCTCGAACTTGCACTATTCAAGAAAATATTGTCAATTCTCCGTGCTTAATAAGAACCTACTTTGTCTGTCGTGAGCTTTAGGAGAAGCCGACGACTAAATGATTAAAAAAATGAGCACATTAAAGTTGATAAAATATTCTCTTATTATATGAGTTGAGTTAAACATGAGACTCTTCTCTTTGCATAATTTAAAAATTATGGTAGTTGACTCTAGATATGGAAAATAAAGGACTTATATATCAAGAATACAATAATTTCTCTCATTATGTATGGAATGAGGACAAAACCATGATGATCCCATTTTAGCAGAAGGTTAATTTGTATTTAAATGCTATGAACTTTTTTCGATTATCATTTTAATACCTTATTTTTTTCTGTATACATGACTACCATAAACTTACAAGTACCAATATCACTATACTACCTTCCATTAATTTCCATTCATGAAAACTCTCACGTGATATTATTATTAGGTCGCCTCCACCCCTAATAGCATAATATCTCTCTTTTCACTTTTCAAGTTCATCAAACTAGGTCGGATTGTAGAATTTCTATGTTCCTTCCACGATTTTAGTTAAATAAAAGATATTTTACAATTTAAATAATTTTGAACTTGAAACTATACTTTTTACTAAGTCCAATTTGTTATAATTTTTTTTCGAAAATTTTTTGGTCGGATTACAGCTTACCGTGTCCATGTATTACTCCGCCTCTGCAGACGAGTCCCAACTCTAGATGGATATCCCCAGTTCTGGTCTGCATCAATAAATTTCCTTTTCCCTTCAAAAAAACACAAAAAACAAAACAAAACTCTAGATATATCCAACCCGTTGAAGCCCACTACTAACTAGGCCTACCTACCTACCTGCCCAAATATAAGTAGACTTACATTTATATATTGCTTAACCTACAGGTGTATGAGTGAAGTGTTATATATTCTACTAACAATCAATTTCTATACATGATCTCAAATATCGAACATGTGACAGCCTTCTGCACTCGCTAGTCGCTAGTGTAATTTTTGTACTCCATGCTGATGTATAAAATAAAAATCTAATATAGATATCCAAATTATATGAACCCAATCGTTTTCAATTCCAAGTTCACACACAGACGAGACAAAAAAGACAACAGCAGTCAGGATACTGACATGGTCCGGTAGCAAAAATTAGCAGATAAAATTTCATAACTGATGAATAGATTAAGAATAATACTCTTAAGTTTGACATTTTCTAATTTAGAAAATAAGATGAGTTGAACTATTAATTCTGAGTTTATAAAAAACATAATATATATTGTTCTCCACTTGTAAAATTATGCGGAAAAAAAAAATTATAAGAAAAACCAATTCGTCGACAGCAGGGTTCGAACCTGCGCGGGCGAAGCCCAACAGATTTCAAGTCTGTCTCCTTAACCACTCGGACATATCGACTCACTTTGCTCAGATAAATAATATCAAAATATTTAAATAAATTTCATGGTTCTGTTCCTAAGCAAACTGTCAGTCGTGTGATTGCTTTCGTTGCGATCACTGTCATGGCATTCTCCAGAAACCATGGGTCGTTTGGTTAATTGTAGGAAGTGACGGAATTTATTTTTTAAAAGTGTACAATTACGGAGTGAAGCCTCCATAGCACAATTGTCTTCCATTTGTCAAGCCGATGCGACAGTTTTCCAAGAATAACAACAACAAACAAAACATTTTTTTCTCTTTTCTTTTTTTGATTGAATCAAACTAAACATTCAAATCCATTATGGAAAATTTACTAAAGGGATAAAATTTTGTTAAAAAATTGTTAGAAGATAAGATGTTTAGGGAATTATATGGAACGATACGTTCAGCCAGATCGTCTGATGGAGTCGTTAGTAGCTGTGTATAATAATTTTCATTTAAACCATAGCTTTCAAATCAATATGTTCCTCCGGGCCACTGGGAAGTCCCCTGGCTAGCCCACTGCGAAGTCTCCTGGCCAGCCCACTGTGAAGTCTCCTGGGCAGCTTGCTGAGGCGGGATCTCGTCAGCTTGCTGAGGCGGGCTATCAGAGAACGGTAGGGTGACATGGTGCCTAACTTGGCTAATAATGCCTGTAGGATAATCTGGCGGAATATGTAACGGAGGGTTAGGAGGATCCGGATCCGCTTTCACCCAACCCAAAAAGTTTCTTACCGCTGTTTTCAACACTTCAGGATTTGGGTTATCATATGCTTGCTCCAAAGCTGGAACCTAAAATAATAACACATTACTTATATTAGTTCACATGTAAGCTGAAATATTGATTTACAATAAAAAATTACTTACATCAGTTCTTATTATATGTTCATGAAATTCACGCAGACTGTAATCATCTATACCTCTATGTTGGAATCGAGGCTCCTGATATAAGTAGCGTATGTTGCTTATAATTGAAGATTCCCACCAAAATCTATATGCAATATTCCCGTATACTGTACCGTTTGATAAATATGAGTATATATATGATACCATATGGAAAAAAGTATTGGTTAACTTTAAAATAACTTACAATCCTCCATAGTTGCTATGTTCTGAGACAAATGTGAGATGTTATGTGTCTCTAGTCTGGAATTTCAAGCAGGAATTAATTTGCGAGCTTTTGCGGTTGCACTTCCTCTACCACGATTGTAGTGAGGCGGATCTTCGGGTATATGTTGTTTCATACCGAATTGTCGCATAACACGATCAACTGGATGATACATTATGTCTCCATGATATATTATGTAAAATCTATGGAGACTTAATTCATATAATGTTCGTTCTATCTCAGAAGGGTAAGGATTAATACAATAATGCACATTTGAACCTATTTTATGTCAAATAATTATAAGATAATAAAATAAAATAAACTTAATAAATGTAGAATGATGAGTTTAATTTACCTCTAAAATCTGTAGTGAATCAAATTGGCCCCGATATATCGGGACAACCGAGTAAACACAGTGTGCGGGATCTACTACATCAGTAATCCACCGTAAATCTATCGGAAAGACATGTGTGCGCTACTGATACGGGAAAGTGACCTACCGATAAAAAAAATGCTCGTAGGACCAAACCTAAAAAATATATGATATAAGTGTACAAATTTTAAATGTATATCAAATTCAAACAATTTTTATACATAGATAAATGTCACGCATCCATTTAAAAGTTTCATTAATTTATTCTTTGACTGGAATTGTACAAAATCTGACATAGCACTGTATAGATATGCCAGCATTGACGCTCCCCAAGCATGAATCGTCGGTTCCGTCAAATCTTTCAGAAATGACAGAAACCGTAAATTTACCATATCCGATGAGTCGGAAAACCAAAACTGTATTAATTAGGCCTAGTAAATAAGCTCTGGTACAAGCAATGACGTGAACAGATTATGAAAAAATTACATCAGCTAAACTAAATTGATATATAATTTATAAATACTAACCGTAAATGTAATACTTACCAGTTCCTCATCAACTGAAATTTCTTCGTCACCGATACGATTTATGTGCGTAAAATTCTGACGGAGCCATGTATATGACACTAAGCTTTTGTCTTTCAATTTTGTTGCCTCCACACCTAGGTATGCCATGATCGCTGTCTCAGCGAAAAATGACTCATCAAATATTATAGGTTCACCTGTAATAGGTAGACCTAAAATATTTGCAACATCTTTAAAGACAATAGTCATTTCACCGAAAGGTAGCTGGAACGTATTTCGTTCAGGCCACCAATGCTCTACCAGACTGAGGATCAAGTCTCTATCTTTATGTAGAAAACGTATTTGATCAATGTACTGAAAACCAAATACGTGCAACAAAGCTTCTTGGTCACTAGTCAACCTCCAAAAATCAAGTTTGCCCTCATAGCGCCATGTGGCATATTTTTGACACCGCACATCTCTTTTATAATCACATAGCTATATATAAAATATACGAACTATATTATTATTAAACATATAAAATAAATTTTATTGACTAACTAAAATTTAATATACCTCTACAGTAAATATCAAACTAGGTATGTGTGACTCATGCTGCTGCTTAATTAATTCTGTAGTTGGCCCCCCTGGTATACGACCATCGTTTTGGTTAGCCATCTGTAAAAAGATGGTTGTCAAAACGCATATTTAAATAGTCATGGTTAGGATTTACATTAGGATAAAGGTTAAGAGTAGGATTTGTGAGTTAGGGTTAGGGTTAGGGTTAGGGTTTAGTTGACTTAGGGTTTTTTACGGGTTAAGGTTAGGGTAAGGGTTTGGATTAGGTTAGGGTTGGGTTAGGGTTACGATTAGGTTAAGG
>JANAVB010008640.1:0-38488 GCA_029216955.1 Iris pallida | reverse complement strand
ACTCCGATGCAAGGTCTGACACTTCTAGCGAACCAGCCACTCCTCGCTCCACATCAAATACCAAACTGGGGGTCGCTAGTCTGCCAACAACTCCACGCTCTGCTCCATTAGCTGAACCTCTGACAATCAAGCTGCCCAGGGCGTCCTCTCAGTCTTCACTTACACAGGGGGTAGCCGAAGAGGAACCGGAGCTAGCCAAGTATATGGCTGCCCACACTGATGTTTCCTCCGCGGATGATGTAATCCCCCTAGAAAAGATACCTTACTTCATCAAAAAGGGCTATCTTTGAACTACACCGAGCTCAATAAGCTATGTACAATGTATGCTATGGAACACGGTATAGGCACTCACCTACACACACAGGTGACAAATGTGTACACCGCGATCCAGCTTACTCCAGTAGAATACGCTTACCGAATAATCGAGGGAGGGGACCATCCAATCATCTTCGGCCGGAAGGACGACCCGCATCCCTTTACCATAGAGGAAGCCGACCTCGGGTCAGATGCCGGAAGACTGTCTCTGTATCTTTATAGCCCCCAATCCAAATATCTCATGCAGAAATAGGGGTAATCTGGAGAGACGCCAGGTTTGAACTACGGCACTGGGCGACGATTACCTTTGAAGCCGCCAGTCCCGGCGGGCAAACCACGGGACTACTATAGCAAAACTCGATGCAGGTTAGGGTATATAATACCTACTACGACCCCTGAGAGTTCAGATGAAGAATGCAACTGGCAGTCACATTCAACCGGGTCACCAACTTCTGACTCGGATACCAGCATCGGAGACGTGTTCAGACAAGTCTTGTCAGTCAACATGGCATTCGCCGACGCTTACGAAGAAGACGAAGACATCCCTGAGATCCTCGAGCTAGAGCCGTAGGCCCAGCAATTGGATGCACAATGGGAAAAATGGTTCGAACTGAGAGAACCTCCTACTGAAGATGAAGTCATACAGGTTGACCTCGGCAGCGAATCTTCTCCAAAACCAATTTTCGTCAGTAAAAGCCTAGCAGACGAAGAGCGGGAGTCGCTGCTAGAACTTGTCAGAGAATACATTGATGTGTTCGCCTGGAGCTATGAAGACATGCCAGGGTTAAATCCCGACATTGCTCTTCACAAACTCAACATTCGGCCAGATGCGGACCCAGTCAAGCAACAACAGCGACGCTTCGCCCAGGCATCATGGACGCGATCGAAGCCGAAGTCAACAAACTGATAGCCACGGCTTCATTCGTGAGGAGCAATATCCCGATTGGGTCGCCAATATAGTGCCCGTCCTCAAGAAAAATGGGAAGATTCGAATCTGCATCGACTTTCGCAATCTGAACGAGGCGTGCCCCAAAGATGAATTCTTCTTCCTATCACAGACATCATGATCGACAATACCTGCGGCTTCGAACGTATGTCATTCATGGATGACTTCTCGGGGTACAACCAAATCAAAATGTCTCCTGACGACGAAAAGCATACATCATTCCAACACCAATTGGCACGTACTGCTACACAGTCATGCCTTTCGGTTTGAAGAATGCCGGTGCCACATATCAAAGAGCCATGAGCATCATCTTCAGAGACCATTTACGCAAGATAGTGGAGTGCTATATTGACGACATCGCCGTTAAGAGTCGCTGCAAGGGAGACCATCTGCAGGATCTAAGGACGGTATTCGACCTAATACGAGCGCACAATTTGAAAATGAACCCTACGAAGTCCTTTCTGGGCGTATCCAGCAGAAAGTTCTTGGGCTTCATCATCACTGCACAGGGTATCCATGTAGACCCTGAGAAGACGAAAGCAATCATGGTGATGGGTCCCCCGAAAATCTCCGCGAACTCAGAGGCCTTCAAGGGAGGCTAGCTTACATCAGGAGGTTCATTTCCAACCTCTCCGGGCAATGTCGATCATTCAACCATCTCATGAAGAAGGCATCTCATTCGTATGGGATGAAGAATGCCAGCGCGCCTTCGACAGCATCAAAGAATATTTGTCGAACCCTCCAGTCCTGGTGGCCCCGATTTCTGGAAAACCATTCCTGCTCTATGTACGAGCAATAGAACATTCCTTCGGGGCTCTGCTGGCACAAAACAACGACGTAGGCCATGAGCAAGCCATATATTACCTCAGCCGAATGATGATTGGGCCAGAGCACCGATACACCGCTGTGGAGAAGGAATGCCTTGCCCTGGTGTTCGCCATTCAGAAAATGCGGTACTATGTCACCGGACAAACGATACATGTGATCTCATGAGTCAACCCTCTCAGGGTCCTCATGACTAAACCAGGGGCACTCAGCTCTCGCCTCGCTACATGGGCAATATTGCTGTCCCCTTATCATATGATCTTCGTCCCACAAAAGGCAGTCAAAGGTCAAGCTCTGGCAGACTTCTTAGCAGCCCACCCAGGCTCGGAGTCCTCCAGAATATATGAAGAGATCCCAGATGAGGTCGTCGACTCGCATGCAACCTTCACGACGATATATGGTGAATGTTCTTCGATGGTGCTTCGAGGACCGGACCTAAAGGCAACATCGTCGTCGGAGTCGGGGTAGTGCTGGTCTCCCCTTCCGGATTGGTGATTAACTACGCTTATTCCCTCACAGAACCCTGCTCTAACAATGTGGCCGAGTACAACGCTCTGGTCATTGGCCTCCAACTTGCAAGAGAGCTGGGGGTAGAATACCTTGAAGCATACGGCGATTCCCAACTAATCATCAATCAGATCGGGGCTCATGCAAGGTCCGCCACGAAGACATGATCCCTTATCACCAAATAGCGATTGACATCATCTCGTCATTCGAGGGGTTCTTCATCGAACATGTCCCCAGACTCCGAAATATCGAAGCTGATGCCCTAGCTGGCCTCGTCGCTTCCCTAGCAGTTTCGAACTATGATCGCCAATCAGTGGATGTGATAGGCCACGAACTGGTCTGTCCCAAGAACAATGTAATTCGTGGCGAGTTATTCCCCAGACGATCGATGATGCCCCAGACTGGAGACAACCATTCATCGACTTCGTCGTCTACGACATCCTGCCCGAGAACCCAAAGGAAGCCACTTCCATCAGACGCGTTCTCTCAGATTCTTCTACGATACAGAGACGAAAATGCTATATCACCGCTCCTACGACGGATTACTGCTTCGGTGTCTGTCAAACGCAGAAGCCAAAGAAGCCGTACGAGAAGATCATGACGGTGTCTGCGGGGCCCACCAGCCCGGTCCTAAATTGTAAGACCGTCTTCGCCGAATGGGCTACTATTGGCCCACGATGGTGGCAGATACGATAGATTATGCTAGAAAATACAAAGCCTGCCAAGTCCACGCGGACTTCATTCACCAACCATCTGAATTTCTACATCCGACAGTGGCATCCTGGCCATTCGAAGCATGGGGAATGGATATCATTGGTCCATCACCCCACCTTCCTCCCGAGGACATCGCTTCATACTTGCGATCACTGATTACTTTCCAAATGGACGGAAGCTGTCCCACTCGCAGAAGTCAAGACTTCAAACGTGATCAGCTTCCTTAAGCATCACGTCATCTACCGCTTTGGACTGCCCCGAAGGATCATCCATGATAATGGTCCGCAGTTTGCAAGCCACGCTTTCTATCGGTTTTGCGATAAGCACCGTATTCAGAATTTGCTTCGACACCGTATAACCCGGCAGCGAACGGGTTGGCAGAGGCATTCAACAAAATAATCATCAAGCTCCTCAAGAAGTTTGTCTCCTCCAACAAACACGACTGGAACGAGAAGCTCGGCGAGTGTTTATGGGCGTACCGTACTACAGTCCGAACAGCTACCGGGAACACACCATTCTCTCTAGTATACGGGAGTGAGGCAGTTCTCCCATTAGAGACTCAAATACCTCACTCCGCGCCCTCACTTATCAATTGACGACAGATGACAACTACCGGTGTCGACTACAAGAGTTGGAGGCCTTAGATGAAAAGTGCCTCCTAGCTCAGCAAAGGATCGAGCTATACCAAGCACGCATCTCTGGAGCCTTCAACAAGAAGGTCAAAATCAGAACATTCCAAGTGGGCGATCTTGTTCTGGCAGTCCGGAGGCCAATGGTCATGACTCACAAGACCGCCGGCAAGTTCCAGCCAAAATGGGAAGGTCCATTTGTCATCGAGGCCGTGTTCTCCAACGGTGCTTACCGCCTCGCAAAGCAAAACGGAGACTTGCTCATGTTGCCCGTCAACGGCAAGTTCCTGAAGAAATATTATGTCTAAACAACATTCTCCAGATTATTGAGTCACGTACCCGTTGGTACCACTGAACTCACCCTCATAGTTTTCTAATTTTTGAGTCATGTACCCGCTGGTACCGCTGAATTCACGCTCACCATTCTCCAGATTCTCGAGTCATGTACCCGCTGGTACCTCTGAACTCACATCTCGGTCACTCTTTCAGGTAGCAAGTCATGTATGATCATACCTCTGAACTTTCTTCTTGAAGGAGATTCTACCTCATGATCTAATACCCGCACTCCTAGTGCACAAAAAGGGTAATCGATCCACAAATTTCCAAAATGGCCATGTCCTCATTACCTCTGAGTCGTTCCACTTCCGCCAAAAACAAATCACCCTTACATAGAACTTCCATGTCCATTACCTCTGAGTCGTTCTATGTCCTCCTTCATTGAGCCCACTCCTGTCATGTCCTCATTACCTCTGAATGGGAAGGCTCCGTCGAAGAAACCTTCATACTTGACATGTCCTCATTACCTCTGAGTGAGTATGATGATCCCATTTCGACCTATTATCTGTCCACAACCGGAGTACGCCAAGGGTAATAGGTCCATAAATGTCCTCTGTTGACCACAAATGTCCTCTGTTGACCACAAATGTCCTCTGTTGACCACCAATATCCTCCGTCGAGTTCACTCCTGCCATGTCCTCATTACCTCTGAGTAGGAAGACTCTACGTTTAAAAAACTTTTCTATTTGCCATGTCCTTATTACCTCTGAGCAAGTATGTCGGTTCCCCTTCATCCTATTATCCGTATCCTAAACCAGGGTACGCCAAGGATAATAGGCCCACAAATATCCTCAGCTAAGTTTCTTAGCACAAACCTACCATCTCATCATGCCCCAGGAGCCCAGCTGCTCTACGGCATTCCTTTTCCCAATACCAAGAGCACCCATGACCACTTTGCCATGGCTGCTTCAGGTATCCTGACCAAAACTTGTTATCTGTACCTAAAACCAAGGTATGCCATGGGTAACAGGTCCACAAATATATCCCCTATGCGGGGGAGAACATCACCGCAATATCGTAGGTACAACAAACAAATGCAAATGAAGGGTAGATGGGAAAGTACTCTTTATTTGAAGGAAGAAAAAGTATTACATATTTTGGGATCACGTCCCTTTCAGAAAGAAAGAAAAACAGAAACAAAACAAGAAGAAAAGGCCGACTACAGTTCAACATTACTCAATTCTAGGAGGCGGTTTCTCACTGAGGCGGTCCCCCGCTCAATCCGTTGTTGAGCCCGACGCTCGGCCTCCTGGAATAACCGCTCTCCATTGTCCAAGCCCAAGAGCGCCTGGCAGTCATCTTCCAATTTCTTCAGGGCAGTCTCCAGGTCAGTCGAAGCTTGATTAACCCTGTCAGCCTCCTGAACAATCAGCCCCCTGTCATTTCAGGCAGCCTCAAGTCCAGACTCCAAGAAAGTCAACTTCTTCTGAAGCGCAAGGATCTGCTCCCGCGTCTCAGTAATCTCACGAGAGAGATTCCTCCCGAGCCGTGACGTTTTCATTCGCGTAACTCAATTGATCATACCGATAAGATAAGTCGCTGAGATCCTTCAGTATGGATGATCTAGTCTTATCCCGAGCAGCTCTGGTCCTCTCTATAATAGCGGTAAGGGAACCTCGCTCCTCGTTTATAACAGCAGACAGATCAGCCTGCCGTAATACTCGAAGCTCGGCCACTAGCTGATCAGTCTCCAACAATTTCGCCTCTAGACGTGTAGCCATCCCTGCATCACCAGGAAGGTTCCTAAGGATATTAATTTGACCCTGGGCGCATTGCCGGGCCAAGGTGAAGGAGGTCCCTCTTTCCACAACAGCTTCGATTCCCCTCTTCAAATGATGATGAAAACTGGCAACCACATCCTGTAACGCGTCGTCCAAAACTTCTGCAGAGGATGGCGTCAGAGGAAGCATGGACGGCAACGTCGGAGAAGCAACGCTAGAGCTTGTCACCAGGGAAACAGAGTCTGAGTGAAACGATGCATGAATGGCGACTAACTCATCTTCCACCGCCCGAAGAGCTCGGACACTCGGTAGAGCAGAAAGGTCTATCCTCGGGGCCACTGGAGCAGAGGATGACACAAGGACCATCGTTCCCTGCCCCAACTGCCCCGATACCTGGCCCGTTAAACTCAAGCCCCCAGAAGACCCATCAAGACAAGCCGGACGGTGGGGGGGTATACCCCTCTCCACCAATGCCCCTTCGGCTGGGTTTGTCTCGACAATGTCCATCCTCGGTACTGGAGAGGCAAGACCTGTATGCCCATAATGACAATCAATCGACGTGACCCGAAGGACGTGGTGATAGAGCAGATAGGCTTGCTTACATGTTAAGATTCGGCTAATCTTACCAGGAGAGGAGCATGAAGGCTGCAGCTCATCCACAGCTGGCATGGTCCCCTCACCCACGATCCCCGAGCTAAACTTAGTCGCGTCCCCTGTCCCCGCCACCTCGAAGGGGGATACAAATCGATCAGCATCATCTTGAAGATGAACAGGCTCACGGGAGTCCCCGTCATCCTGGGTCACCACCTAAGCATCTTGAAACTCTTCTTCTTCTCCTGACGCCTAAAAGAGGGAACGAAGATAATTAAAATTGAAACTAGAAGAAAGAAGGAAGAAGGAATCGAGAGCGGTTTGGTTACCTCTGACGCAGGGTTGACTTCTTCTCCACTTTCTTTTATGGCTAGCTGGCGGTGCCTGGTCGCAACCAGCTTCCGGGAACAAGAAATACCGCCAACAGAAGAAACTTGCCTGCTACGTTTCGGAGTAGGACCATGCGCAACGGGTGACTGATCCCCCAACATCTCATCTGACAAAATAGGCGGCTGATCCACCTCTGCGTTTGCCACTGGAAGGATAGAGTCATCTATATCATACTCGTTGCCTTCATCACCCTCAGCAGCGGAATCCAAATCGGGCATCTCGACTCTAGTCTTCTCTTCTTGGACCCTTGAGATCCTTCCTCCAGGCCGGTGCCAATAATAAAGCTGACACCTGGGTTGAAACCGACGGGGGTTTGTTTGCCATAACGTGATATAAAGCCGCCATGTACAAGATCTCCACTGACGCCTTAATGGCAGAAACCAAGAAAATAGTACGAGTATGAAATGTATCGTAGTATTGCCAAGCCCTGATACCATCAAGAAGGCTGCCTTCAAAACCTAGACATGAGCTGGGGTTGTCCAGACAAAGTTGGCTGTATCCAAATTGCCGGGCAAACCTGCTGGGCAGATAAGGCTCCAGAAAAACCGTATTGCGGTTACGGTACACCAGATGTACGGGGCGGATGTTTCGCAGCCACAAGAGCATTTGACCATCCAGGAGTTGGGGGGGCACAATACCGTCAAGATGCACAGTCTCTATGTCCTTCTCAGTACAGCGAGGGACGGATACAAAAATATGATACATATCTGCCCTCGCCAATACCATCCGGCAAGCCCGCATAGTCTCACACTCCTAAGGTTCATCACAGTAATGGAAGATAAAGGCGTCATCATCTGTTACACCGTCTTCAGAGCCCGGTCTCATCAAAGACGGATAGTGCATCAACAGCCACCCCATCAAATAGTGATAGGGCAACTCGGTCCGTTCAAAATCCTTGGTCACGTCACGAATAATGACCTTAGATGTGAAGGTACGGAGGCCGCGATGGATGCTGCATACCATGGCCGGGAGGAGGGCTAGCCTGATTCGTAAAACTAACTTCACAGCCGGAAGGATGAAGTTACGACTAATTCTTTCGATAGAACCGGCTCCTCCCGAGACTACACAGTTTCGTAGCCATATCATTAAAAATTCTGCCAGGAGCGCCTTCTCGGACAGCTCTTGGGTATCCTGGTAAAAGTAACCAAAAGGGTCAGTCTTACTCCCGAATCTGTCACTGGTAGTGGCCACTCTCTTAGCCGACGACACCAAGTCCTTAATCGCTTCCCGAGATCGAGGGCGACGAGAGGTAACTTAACCTGAGGCATCTGTCGGGAAGAGATAGTGCACCCAGTCCTTGGTGTGGGGAGCATTCCCTTCCGAGTTTCTATCCTTTCGGGTTATCTGATGACATGTGCTATAATGGCACAATATCTCTTGGTAAAGAGCCACGAAGCCAGGATACCGTCGTTCCAAATCTTCGAGTTCCTCATTAGTGGGAGTATACGCTTCAAAAGCTTCGTCCCCCCAAGGAAGCTTGGAGACCGCGTGCATTTCATGGAGCGCGAGTCCCATTTCCCCTACGTGTATGTAAAGGTTTCCGTACGACAATTATACATCTCCAGCAGAGACATGAACATCTTCTTGTTTATGGACAAGCCATAACGGGTGCCTCGAAGAGCGTGGTAAAGGCCAATCTCACACAAAAAGGCCTCATACTTCTGCAAGATCCACGTAGACAGATTGGTCCACGAGGGAATAGGATATACCCAACCAGGGAACATCAACCGGCCAACGGGATAGGAGCCCATCCGAGCAAGTTGATTTATAAAAGTATCGGCGGTAGAAAATATGAAGTTAGGGCCCGCCACATTCAAGAAAGAACCTGGGACCAATCCCGTCACAGAACAGCTAGTATGCACCTTGCCGGCAGTCACGGACTTCAGATTGTTATTATAATAGATGTTCTCCACGAACATCCCACTTCTGGTAGGGGTTAAAGTCTCCTCCATCTTCCGGCCCAATGGGAGCATATTGAACCAAGATAATAGGAAGTGTCGCTCCATTTGGGGGATGCGGATCGCCATCCCGAGACAAAACTCCAATTCTCTGACACCTCCAGAACATGACTGTTCTCCACAGTCAAGGCGTCTCCAAAAAAGAATGCAGGCTTCAAATATTCCCCTTCAAATTTCCCGGAGTTCATCATAGCGTTAAGAAAATGGAAAGACTGATTCTTGATGGCATTTAGTCTAGCCGAGGGTTCGTCACTTGGAAACTGATCCGCCATATGTTGAACAATATGGTCGTACCTATAACCTAGAGCAGCTTGGGCACTCCCTACCAGAAGTTCTCCAGCCGTATTAACCGACAAATTCACTGAGAAGAAGACAGAAAAAAGGTAAGTTAAAAGCATGGATAAAAAGAATTGTTGAGGGCTTTCAAGCCCCATACGGCTCGGGAGAGCACCCATGCGGCCCCAACTTAATGAAGCCTCATGCGGCTCTAACTTAACAAAGCCTCATGCGGCTCGAACTCAGAAGAACACTCATGCGGCTCGGTTCAGTGAAAAGTTCATGCGGCTCAGCGTCGCTTATGCTTTGTCAGTAAAGCGTATATGCGAACACAATGGATATTCTTATGCGGCTCGAAGCTCAGCCATAGGATGAACATGCGGCTCGTAAAGGCTCGTACATAAAGTATGCGACGTAGCCATAGCGGTTAGGGTTCTTCAACTCATACAATCTCCTTACCAACAATGGGGGGTGAACGTCAGGATGAACATTGGGGACAACGATCGGTGGAAGAGTGGCCGCAGTCGAAGTAGAAGCAGCCTTGCCCTTCGACGAAGACGCTGCCTTCTTCGCTGCTACAGTTTTCTTGGGGGCCATATGCTAAAATCGAAGAGGGAGATGAAGATCGGGACATGGAAGATTTGCAGTAAGAGAGAAAATAAAGAAGTTCTCTCTCTCAAACCTCTCTTATTTATAGGAAGGAGAGAAGGGAAAGACACATAGATTAGTAACCGCCTCGTAGAAGACGCAACCGACTCCTCGGATTTCATCCCCAAGATTCACCCAGGGCATAGTATCCAAAAAAGATTTAATGAGCCAACCCTTGGGATTCCCCCCTAAAGACGGCGTTAACAAATTCGAGGCAATCAAAGGCCCGCGCACGTGGCAAAGAGCTATGCGGCTGACACACCCCTGCTGCTGAAACATTCATTCGGCCAAAACATTCATGCGGCCGAGTTATCCATACGGCCAGCGTTGCATATGCGGCCAGAAGAATACGACCATGCTTCTTATTCAAAATATTTCAATTTTGTAAATTGAAAACTTTGAAGGGGGTCTTGTAGAAGCATAGAAATATTAAGGAAAATGACCTATGTGGCCAGGGAACCCCATGCGGTACAGAAAGACTATGCGGCTCAGGAACTATGCGGTCTAAAATATTCCATGCGGCTCAGGAGACACGTGGCGTAACAGCGCTCCCCTTCGACCCATGCTCCATTAATTACTGTGACGGCTGACAATTCTGAAAAAGTGACAGCTCTGATACAAAAGAAGTAATCATGACCCTGTCATAATGACAGCCCCTAGGGAAGAGAAAAGATCTCTGACACAAATCCCCCGAGATCCATAAAATGCAACGTGGCCTTGATCACATGGACGATCATATACGGCTCGAGCGAAGACTTCCCATGCGGTTCAGAACGAAGCCGCTCCATGCGGCTCAGGCCGAGACAGCCTCATGCGGTTCAAACAGAGGCCTTCCCATGCGGTTCAAGAGGACCATTTCCATGCGGCCTAGGCGGATGCATCCATATGCGGCTCGCAATGATCATCTCCATGCGGTTCATGGGTTCGAAGGGGGGAAGGGAAGCCACTACCCGAGCAGCCATGACACGTGGCCCTAACCTTATGCAGCCTAAAATCTTATGCGGCTCAATCGTCATGCGGTTCAGATCCCCCCAGTGCTCCTAGGACACGTGTTCTAAGCCAATCAATCTCCCAGATTTATTGCAATCAGAGATTGGGTCAAATCTCAATAATCTGGGACACGTGGCAGGAGAATAAATCAAATTTATTTGCAGACATCAGAAGATCATTATGAGGAAGATTTATTTCAACCAGTATTAATTGCTGATGAGATTTGGTGTAATCTATACTTAATGGTCCGGATTCGTCACAATCAAAACGAATGGCCTAGATTGACCAATCCACAGGCCGTCGCCATCTCCAAGAAGCAATCATTTGCAACCCTAATGATCACATCTCATTTCTATAAATAGCAGGGTGCCATTCCCCTGCGAAAGGCGAGAGGATACACACAGGAGAGAGATACAGAGAAGAGTACACATATAGAGAGAGAGAGCACCAGAATACTTGGAGAGGAGAAGCAGAGAAAGCAAAAAGAGCATTTCTTCCAACGCCAAGCAATCTTCTGGAGCCAAGGCCGCGTACCGATCGTCCAAGGAGTAAGGAAGAGCTGCCGTCGCTTTCCCGAGCCTCTATTGTCACCCTCCAGAATCTAAAATAAACAATTGTACTTAGATTCCCGAGCCTCAGTGGTCTCATTATTCTTCTGTTTGATTCTTATGAGGGCCGACATGGTCATATCATTGAGCCCTTCGTAGAATCGTTCAAGAAACATTTGCTTAAAACCGGCAAATGAGGTAATGCACCCATCAGGGAGACTTCTATACCATTCATAAGCCGTTCCTTTGAGACATCCAATGAACACCCGAGTAAGGAGGGCGTCACTTGGTTGCAGTTGATCAGTCATTACTTCAAAATGATTAATGAACTGACTTGGAGAGGTTGTCCCATCATAGAAAGAGATGGTCGGAGGTTTGTATTTTGGTGGATACGATACCTGCTTCCATTCTATCGGATAAGGCTGTTTGATGCCTAACCTTTGTAAACCATCCTTCTGTTTGAATGCCTCGAATTGAGTTTTGAGATTCTTCAATTCTTCAGAGACAACTCCCGAAGATTGTGGAGTTGTGGCTTGTAGAGTGTAATTGGGAGGAGGAACTGCAGCATATGTACCACCCCCAGCTCTAGAGTGACTTGGTGTGGTTTGTACAGGAACATTAGATTGTACCCCCGGAATAGTAGAGGGTTCAGGGTTTGGAACAACAGGGGTATTCAATACCACTGGTGGTGCTGTCTGTTGTTGAGCCTGCATTAGAGTGTGCATAGCACTCAATGTATCTGCCATAGCTCGCAATTGTTGTTCTAAAGAAGAAATCCTCTGTTCATGAGCCTCATTGCTAGTCGAAGGTTCATGATCACTTTTTGCCATGTAAGTGGTAATCATTCGAGGAATAAATGATGAAACAGTCTGTTCTGAATCATCACTGTGTGAATCAGTATCTTTTCCAGGGCTTTTTACAGGAGTCAATACTGGAAAATTGGACTCTCCAAGGAAGTCTTCTGTGATCTCCGGATTACCACTTGGATGAGAAGAAGAAGAGGCTCTGGTCAAGGCTCCGGTCCTGGATCGAGTGCCGAGATAAACACCATCTTTAGAGTCTGATATAGCATCAGACCGTATGCTACCCCCAATGTTTCTGAAAGTCATGTTGACAGAAGCATAAAGAGGTTCATCTTCATCCAACATTGGTTCATATTGAATCCGTTCGAAAACAGATTGTCTTTTTGGTGAACAACAACATTGGATGACAACCCGAGGTTGGAAGTCACAACCATGCTTTTCATGGCGAATATGGGCAATGTCATAGCCAGATGGAGTGTCAATTCTCTGTTTATTTTGTAAATATTCTCGGAGATCTGTAGGAACAGATTGGGAAGTATTTGAAGATAGTTTCTGTGTAGAAACTTGTCTTTTGTTCTTCTGTCTTCTTGGTTCCTGAGTGTATAAAGACCGATTAATTTGAGCCACATAGTTCTTGGCATATTCTGCATCAGGGTCTAACATACTTGTCTTAGTGGAACCGAACCGATTCTGATTAAGCTTATTACGAAGATCCGGGGAGATTTGACTTTAATATCAGTCTTGGATACTTGTAATTTGCCTTTCTCAGA
This sequence comes from Iris pallida, assembly GCA_029216955.1. Taxonomy (NCBI): domain Eukaryota; kingdom Viridiplantae; phylum Streptophyta; class Magnoliopsida; order Asparagales; family Iridaceae; genus Iris; species Iris pallida. The sequence goes on along the minus strand of JANAVB010008640.1, from coordinate 25,521 downwards.
CCGAGAAATTTTGAGAGAAGGAAGATGAGTATTATTCCGACTAGGAGTCGGTAATAATCCATCTTTGGAGGAATTAGCCAAAAGGCATTTTCCATTGTTTGATCTAGTAAGAGTACTAGTCAAATTAACTCCAGAGGTAAAGACCTTAGGAGTAGAGGAGTTGACTAAAGAGTCTTTCTCCTTGGTTGGCACAAGATGTGCAAGTTGAGGGGGAATCATTTGTATGTTCTGTGGAAGAGAACCCCCAATTTGATTTTCAGAAACAGTCAAAGGACTGTATTTGTTAGCATATGCTGACTTCAGTTTGGACTTCTGGTCATACGCTGCCTTTTTACTAGCATACACTGGCTTTGGCTCAGCGTACGCTGCCTGATGTTGGCTTTTGTACACTGCCTTTGCCGTACGCTGCCCTTTGAATGCCATACGCTCAGAGTCATCAATGGCTAAAGAGCCGACTGCTGTCGTAAGAATAGAAGGAGAAGGGACTTTGACATGTCCAGAGATGGTTTTCCTTGGACACATTGACTTGGTTAAAGAACCAATTTTGTCAGCATGACTAGGGGAAACCACTGTTGCCGTGTTCCGAGAAGCCGAAATGTGCTTCATGGAAGTTGAAGACGTGTTCTTGTCAGCATGAGAAGTGACAGAAGCGTCTCGGATTGCTGCAGAAGACTTAGGGACATAGACGGAGTGTCCCTTCTTCTTGGCAACAGGAAGAGCGGAGGAAGCAGTGCGGCCCTCCTTCGCCTTGAGCATTTCTTCATAAGCCGATTGGTCGAATTGTACAACCATCGTCTTCTTCGTCAAGCCGATCGACGAAGTATCGCATTGAGTTGTTGCTATCTCATTGGAGGAGACAGCTTTCCCCAGCAGAGTCGCCAATTTGTTTTCCATAAATAAATTTACTTTATTTATTTTGTATCTGAGAAAATTACAACTGTAGGAATCTAATCTAGAAGACGATTACTTTATCCCTTGGACGATGCGATGAAGAAAACTCGAACTTTGAAGAACTTGGACAGCAACTGGGCAATCTCTCTGTTCTCTCTGAAAATGACCTGTCGTCTCTGATGAATGTGAAGAAACTCTTTTTTATAGAGTTCAGGATAACTGTCCTTAAGCATACGCTCAGGTAGTTACTTGACGTGTGCATAACTGCAGGGACGCGTGGCGAATTCTGATGGAGACACATTAGCGTGCGGTTGAAAGTAGTGGAGCATGTTCAGGAGAGATTGATGGCCTGGATGCCACGTTGCATAACTTCTAGAGAAGTGGATAACTGGTACAGGACACGTGAGAACGTGTGTTGACTGTAATCCTGGATATGATTGCTGTAATACGCTGCCTTGTTGAAGGAGAGTTTATACGCTGACTTAGACAGCGTAGTGCCATAGGAAATCCATACGCTCACTTTATGGGCAAGGAGTCATGTGAGGTCATACGCTCGCTTGGTTAACAAGGAATCATGTGAGGTCCATACGCTCACTTGACTGTGTGAAGAAGGAGTCATGTGAGGTTGATACGCTCACTGGAGAAGTGGCCACGTGGCTATCATCAATCTTCTTTGGTACACCATATCTTCCCATAACTGACAAAATCTTCTCGAGCGTCGTGACTGCAGATTTGACGGCTGACAGACTGTCAAAACTGACAGTAATGATGGCTTTTGTATTTATGAAGGCTGCTGAGTTGTCCTCGTAAAAGACAAAACCGGCTCTTCGAAAACCTATACGACGGTTACTTTCTCGTGACAGCTGTCTTTTGCCGAAAGATGAAGTGTCAGATTCATTCCTCATTTAAACATATGCTGTGCTGTCACTTCAGTAAATAATAAAATATTTACTGAGCGTATGGCTTTTGAATGAGCGTACAACCCTGAATGAGCGTATGGCTTCAACTGTCATCTGTCTTTAAGCGTATGGATGAAAATGACAGCGTGTCATAATTTTCCACATCCTACAAGACCCCCTTCAAAGTTTTCGAACTTTATGAGTTTCAAAAGTTGCGAAATTACTTTGAACAGAAAGTGGGAATGAGTCCTGACACGCTGGCATGAGTTCATTAAATGTCATGATGACTCTTCATTTTTCGAGATTGATTGAATCTGATTGGAAGAATATAAACAGCCAGCAAGCTCTATTATATAAACCGAGAGAATTCAATTTTGACTTTCATCTTTTGAAACCATGACTCTAAAGGAAGCTGCTGAAGAAGAAGCACGTAAGTTGGGATTCTGTTCCCATGGTGACCCCACTTTTGGGGGCCAAGAACCCGAACCTGTCGTCATCGAGCTCAAGGACGACCCTATGCATTTAGCCAAGAATTTCTTGGGCTACTTTGGTCTGGACGGCTCCTCTTCTTCTGATGGGCAGAGCCTCGCAGAGAAGCGTAAAATGTTCGTTGCTCTGTTACACCGCATGGGGGTCCAAATGTAGAAGAGTTAGGCGTCAAGCTTATTCGCTCTGGAAAATAGAGCGTGACTTTGTTGCACCCCTTTCTTTCCCTCTCTCTTTTTGTTTTGTAAGGCCATCAGTGCCTTTAATGAAAATGAATATTCAAGAATTCTCTGTTTAGTATAATTTTGTGTTGAAAACTAACATGCACCGCTGAATAACTGTAGAATACGTCGTCTTCCAAGTTGTAAGTTACGCTAGATAGCGTATGCCAATGAAATAGCATATATTACGCTATTTTCCAATGTTTTATGAATTCCACTGAATAGCATATATCAGCGTATGTTACGCTATAAATTACGCTGTCCTTTAACATTGTGATTTACGTTAAATAACGTACGCCAACGAATAGCGTGCACCAATAAATAGCCCGTAAGTTACGCTATCTTCCAACGTTTTGGAAAGCACTCTTTGAATATTTCCAAGGCTGTGCTGGTTTCCAAAGTACACGTGTCATTCATTCCACGTTTACGAGCGCTATTCATGCGGATCCTTTCCAAGAATAGGTTCATGCTCCATACTTTAAATAGATGGATGAACTCCACGCAAACTCATCTTCCCATTCTTCTTCCTCTCTTCTGAGAATGAATTTTCTATGAGAATGAAATAGGAAAGCCATGTCGTCTGATGTTAAATCTCTGTGCACGCTACCAGACATGGATCTGTCAATCCTTAGCAGCAAACTCAGCGGTAAGTTCAATATACACGCATCGAAATTTTTGTTTGCTAAGGACAAATTCATCTTCCGAAATGAACAGAATGCATCTGTCTTTGCTTGGCCAGTTTCTGTTAACTGATTTTTCTTTACTGTTTCTTGCAGAGTTTTGGCTGAAAACCTTCTTCAGAACTGGCATTGGTGATATGGATGCTGTGGACAATGTTCTTCTGACATCTACATCAGGGAGCTCATACGCTTTTGACGCGTATATCAGACAACTCAGAACTCTTCGTGAGATAGAAGGGTCTTCCTCAGATGGTAGGAAGAGCCTTTATACACGAGAGTTGGATGGTGGAGTCAACTCTACCCGAGAAATCGGGTAGTAGAGTTCCTTTCACGGCAGAACTAGGAATTGTATCCCAAGGTTTGGATACATTCCTATCTGCTTGAGGTGCCGCCGTTCCTCCACGCGCTGTATTGGCAGCAACACGCCATCGTGTTGCCATACTCTGTGGTTCTCCTCTCGTCTGAGAGATAAGACCAGAGTTTGATTCCTGCTGGACACCCAGGAATTGCCACAACAACGAGATTGCCAGAGAAGATCCAAGAAGAAATAGATCTCAGTTGTACATAGAATGAAAATCCAAGATTTGTAATAGATTTCCATTATGATTTGTAGGAAAGTCTAAGAAATGTAATAGACTTTTTATGAAAATGGGAATGGAAATGACAATTCTTCTATGCTCAATGATTTGTATTTGTGGATGAATTGTGGACATGATAGATAATAAAATCATCTTTTCTGTTTTAGAGTATATGATATTACTCAGAGGTATTATGGACATGATAATATATAGGAACTCGAAAGAAAATAGATTGATGTCTATGCAGAGGTCAAAACATGACAAATGAGTAAGTAGATTCGGACTTGATTCAGAGGTTATGAAAACGTGATCAATAACGATCCCCGCTTAATGAACTGATAGAAGATTATGAACGGATGAACCGTTAGGAAATGAAGAACAGATGAACTGTCGAGTGAATGTAATAAATGAACGGACGAACCGTCAAGTATTAATGAACATGTGAAACGTCGGATGAATGTGAGAAATGAATGAATGAACTGAATATCGGGAAAGAATACGTCCCTTCGATCCTGGCAAATATATGCCTATAAATGGAGCATCTCTTTGAGTAGAAGGATCACACATTATTCTCTTTTATTCAAAATGTCTTCCGAAGAGAACACGAAGAAAGGCGAAGTCGTCTCCAAAGTTGATGAAAATGCTAAAGAGCACTCGACTCCACAAAAGAAGGAGACGGGCGAAAGCTCGTCTGCTCCCAAGCTGCCGAAAGATATCTTGGATTTCTTGGTCGAACAAGGAGAAACCGAAGAAGAAGAAGCAATGAGGCTGGCTGCCTGTCAGTTCTTGATGCGGTCAGGAAATGATGTATTCAATTCTTTTGCTAATTATGTATGTGGTCCTCGTCCCAAGTATGAAAGGGATACCAGTGATCTTCCATGATGATGTATTTCTTGAAGAATTTGTCTCAAATAAACTCTGTTTAAGGAAACTTTGTTTATGATGTATCCTTCCTGCTTTATATTATTTTGCCTTTATTCACTGATCTTCAGAAATAAAAAGACGAGATATCATTTTCATAGAATATGGTACATACTGAGATAGAAAATTCAGAGGTGATATGGACATGATTTTCTATACAAGATCTTTATTAAATCCACTGGGAATCTAATAAGACAAAATATCAAATTCTCTGGAAAATGATACATGGTAGAATATCAGTTTTCGCTGGGGATAACGACATCGAAATAGCTTTTGTAGAGAAGAATAAATTTTTGATTTTACACTTGCTGGGGAGTAATGAAACTATTATTTATACATAATATTTCTTTAAGAATTTGCCATTGATAGGCATCATTGTGACTTTCCCGTCCATAGAGGCAAGCTGATATGCTCCATTAGAGAAGACTTTGTTTACTACGAATGGGCCTTCCCATTTCGCGTCAAATTTGCCTTTGCTCATATGTGTCATGGTCATCGGACGTCTGACAGTAAGGACCAATTCTCCCTTTTGATATGTTCTGACTTTGACTTTCCGATTAAAAGCTTTTGAGATTCGGGCTTGATATAGCTCGATATTTTGTTGCGCATACAATCGTTTTTCATCTAGAGCTTCCAACTCTTGAAGTCGAAGTCGATCATTGTTTTCTGTTGTAAGTTCATTGGAGATTGCAATTCTCAAGAAGGAATCTGGATCTCGAGAGGAAGAACAGCTTCACACCCATATACCAAAGAGAAAGGTGTACATCCGGTCGCATTGCGAACTGTGGTACGATAAGCCCATAAACATTCACCAAGCTTCTCACTCCAGTTACGTTTATTGGAAGAAACAAACTTTTTCAAGAGTTTGATGATTGTTTTGTTGAAAGCCTCTGCTAGTCCATTGGCTGCTGGATTATATGCTGTAGAAGCCAGATTATTAATCCGATGATCATCACAGAATCGAGTAAATTTCTGGCTGACGAACTGTGGTCCATTATCATGGATAATACGCCGAGGAACACCAAATCGATAGATGACATGATGTTTGACAAAGTTGATAACATTAGAAGTCTTGACTTCAGATAACGGGATTGCTTCAGCCCATTTAGAAAAGTAATCAGTTATTGCTAGAATAAACCGATGTCCTTTTGATGATGGTGGATTGATAGGACCGATGACGTCCATGCCCCAAGCTTCAAAGGGCCATGATGCCGCTGTTGGGTGTAAGAACTTCGATGGTTGATGGATAAAGTCTGCATGAATTTGACAGGCTTTACATTTCCGAGCATATTGAATAGTATCAGCTACCATCGTGGGCCAATAATAACCCATACGTCGAATACGATCTTGAAGTTTTGGACCTGGCTGGTGAGCTCCGCAGACGCCATCATGTGCTTCACGGATTATCTGTTGTGCTTCTTCACCAGCGATGCATCGAAGGAGAAGGCCATCATAGGCTCGACGATATAGTGTCTTCGTAGTATGATTATAATAGAATCTGAGAGACCGGCGCCGGATAGATGCTGCTTCACTCGGGTTATCAGGAAGTATGTCATACAACACAAAGTCCAGAAACGGACGTCTCCAGTCTTCAGTTACGGTGTCTATTTTGTTGGAAAAGACATATTCCATAGTAGAATCGGAAGAAGACAAGGACACTTTGTCAAATTTTAATTCAGCATCAAAGTTGAGAGAATCTTCGTCTGGATTATGGGGAAAAGCCAAAGCCAGATTATTTTCAACGCAGAATAGTTCTCGGTTATAAACCACTATCACTTGCTGACGTCTGATTGGTATGGCTAATACAGCAGCAAGATTAGCCAAAGCATCAGCTTCTGCATTATAGGCTCGTCGAACATGTTCGATAAAGAAACCTTCAAAGGAGGAGGCCATAGAGAGTGCTGTTCGATGATAAGGTATCAAATCTTGATGACGAACTTCATACGTTCCTCTGATCTGATTGATGATAAGCTTAGAGTCTCCATAAACTTCTAAATATTGAACATCCAGATGTTTAGCGAGTTGAAGACCAATGAGCAACGCATTATATTCTGCAACATTATTTGAACATGATTGATCCAAGAGAATAAGCCCTCTGAATAGTTAATCCCTCTGGGGATACAAGAACAATTCCAACTCCGGCGACAATATCGCCGTTAGGACCTATTCTAGATGCTCCATCAAAGAATAGACGCCAGGTAGGAACTTCTTCAGAAACCAGATTTGAATCCAGAACTTCATCGGGAATCTCATCATATAATTTAGAATCTTCTGGGACTGCATGAGCTGCTAGAAAATCAGCAAGAGCCTGTCCTTTAACTGACTTCTGAGGAATATAATGCATGTCATATTGGGCTAACAAGATTCCCCAATTAGCTAGTCTGGAGTTGAGAATACCAGGTTTCTTCATCATAATCCTGATGGGATTCACTCTGGAAATGACATGAATCATTTGACCGATAATATAATGTCGCGTTTTCTGAACAGCAAACATTAATGCTAGGCATTCTTTCTCGATTGGAGAATAACGCGGTTCAGCGCCTGTCATTGTGCGACTGAGATAATAAATGGCCTGTTCATGACCATCTTTATTTTTCTGGGCAAGCAATGCACCAAGAGAATGATCCATAGCTCGAACATATAGAAGAAATGGTATTCCCGAGACGGGAGGTACCAAAACTGGAGGGTTCATGAGGTACTGTTTGATGTCATCAAATGCTTTTTGACATTCTTCGTTCCAGATGAAAGATACACCTTTCTTCAGAAGTTTGTTGAATGGTCTGCAGCGTCCTGATAAGTTAGAAATGAATCTCCTGATATAAGCAATTCTTCCTTAAAATCCTCGTAGCTCTTTTAAGGTGCGTGGAGGACACATCTCTTGGATGGCTTTGATCTTCTCGGGATCCACGTGTATACCTTTAGCGGTAATGACGAAGCCGAGAAATTTACCACTAGAGACGCCCATGAAGGACTTAGTAGGGTTCATTTTAAGTTGATGCTGACGCATTAAATCAAAGATAGTCTTCAAATCTTGGATATGATCCTCCTTTCGTCGACTTTTGACTGCAATATCATCAACATAGCATTCGACTATTTTTCGGAGATGTTCGCGAAATATAGTGCTCATTGCTCGCTGATATGTTGCTCCTGCATTCTTGAGACCAAACGGCATCACTGTATAACAGTATGTACCGATCGGCGTTCTGAAGGAAGTGTGTTTTTCATCATCCGGAAACATTTTGATTGGTTGTATCCTGAATACCCATCCATAAATGACATTCGTTCGAAACCACATGTATTGTCGATCATAACATCAGTAATTGGAAGAGAAACTCGTCTTTAGGACAAGCTGCATTGAGATCGCGAAAGTCTATACAGACTCGGATCTTGCCAGTCTTTTTAAGGACAGGAACAATGTTAGCCACCCATTCAGGATGTTATTCCTCTCGAATAAATCCAGAAGCCATAAGCTTGTTGACTTCAGCTTCAATTGTATCCATAATGTCTGGACGAAATCGTCGCTGTTGTTGTTTGACCGGTTTAGCATTTGGCATGATATTGAGTTTGTGCATTGCGATCTTGGATCTAGTCCTGGCATATCCTCGTAGCTCCAGGCGAAGACATCGATATAATCATGAATAAGCTTGATCATGTCTTGCTTATCTATTTCTGAAAGACTCTCACTGATGAATATTGGTTTAGGGGAACCTTCTTCACCAACATCAATTTGGATCAGTTTATCTTCAGTAGGAAGTTCCCTCTGTTCGAACCTGAATTCCCATTGATTATCTAATCTTTGAGCCCATTGTTCTGATTCGGGTGATATTTCAAAATCATCCTCATCTTCATCATTTTCTTGTGGGCCATCAACAGAGACCATATTGATGGATAGAATAGAGCGATGAAGATCGCCAACACTCGTGTCAGAATCCCAAGAGAGAGAATCAGAAGACTCAGATCGTTCATCTTCAGATTGTTCGTCTTTATTGAATTTTGACTCTTCATGGACTATGTTGATAAAGAAAGTAGGAGCAATGTAACCTAAACCACATTTTGTCCTTCCGTATTTTAATGGAGGAATTCGAACAGGCATTCTTCTTCCTTTCCCATTATAGACTGGTTCTGAAAGTCATAACCCATATTCTTGATGATATTTTTGGATTGTTGACTGTAGCGACGCAGTTGTAACCTTCCAGTATCATCGTTTATGTCATCTTCTTCCAAGTTAGGAGGATTCTGAGGTCCTTTATAGGAAAAATATTGGATTTTCTCCCTTCTTTCGACTGGGGACCACAAAGTATGATTTTGTATAGAGTCTAATGATACGTCTGTATGAAGAGCTTGAACAACCCCTATAGTTAGTGGCTCTAAGCTATTTAGTAATTGTAAATAACTTTGTACATAACCACAAACATCAATATACTGCAAAGAAGATGCTTCATTAATACTAGATGCTGTATTTACAACAGAAGGCTGAGCCTTATCAGACTTAGTCAGATTAATGACAAAGGGGGAGGAAGAAGAACAGCTAGAATTTTTGTTTCGATTAAGATCGATAACAAAAGGCTCAGAAGAGGTGAGCTCCCTTGAAGAAGACCGTAGATAAGTAATGCGTCCACTGACTGGAATGACTAGAGTATCTGATCTAGCCTGAGAAGATGGAGGGGGAGTGATGAGTCCACTGACAGGAATGATCAGCGAATTTTGTGAATCTTGGGATATGGTGCAGTAGTGCGTCCACTGACAGGAATTATCAGTGAGCCTTCTTCGGATGATCTAACAGACTATGGAGGAGTGATACGTCCTTTTACAGGAATAACAAAAGTGTCAACTTTGGATGTCTCATCTTCATTATCCATAGCTTGCAAGACTTTCGAGTATTCATCTTTGTACATGCAAGCGTCATTGAAGTAAGCTTCGACTCCTTTGAATGGGTAAAGATCAGCCACTTCTTTTTGAACCTCTCCATTATCATCAACATATTTGAAGCACTGATGAAGGGTTGAAGGAACGACATTATGTTCATGCAAGAAAGGTCTCCCCAATAGAGCATTGTATGAGCAACCATGATTGTCGATGATGTAAAAAGTAACCTTAGTACGAAGATCGCCTATTTGAAATTTAAGGCGAATCTTGCCTAAAGGCTCACTTTTTCCTTGATTGAATCCCAAGATGGTAGTGATAGTGCTGGAGAGACTATGCACAGGTATCTTCAATGCATCTAACATAGCCTTTGGCATAATACTGAGAGCGGATCCTGGATCAATCAGTAAACGATCAACCTTCATAGAATCAATATATCCTGTATGATATAAAGGACGATCATGTCGATTATCCTCTAGCAGCATATCGTCCTGCGTAAAGGTAATGTTTGGAATAAATCCCAATACATTATGGCAATGAGAAACAGGTCCTGTTTCCAACTTCTTGAGAAGAGTTAAGCAGGTTTCTGCTTGCAGCAGTGCTTCACTTAAAGTTTCTCGAGTCTCTTTAGAGAGGCGTAAGAGCTCGAAGATTGATAATTTAGCTGGGGTATTGGCTAGTTGAGCCAATATATCAAAATTATAAGGCTTTTCAAGTCCTGTAGAAGATGACTTCTTCAATGGTTTGTCGAAGCGGACTTGTTGTTTGCCTTTGTCAGCTGCTGTTGGTTTAGAAGGAACTGTCTCAACAGGAACATTTAAAGGCTCTTCAGTAGAGACTGGAGTTGAAGCTGTAACCGGAGGAACGTCAGAAATTTCTTCAGGAACTTCAGCATAATCTTTCAAATATACTTTTCCTGAGCGAGTTCCAGCATGAACTTCAACTTCAGATTCTGGTTCAAGGTCTATGGAAACCATGCTGCAATTCTTTATTTTGCTCTTGGTTCTTTTATGTTTGATGAAAGCTTCATTCCAGAAACCAAGGCCAACACGAGATTGATTATGTCTCATGGTGATGGCCAAAGGTGCTCAGAGTCCCTTGCCTGAGTTCAAACCTGGGGCAGTGGCTAAATCATAACCCATCTTCACCATCAATTCACGAGATTGTGAACTGTATAAATGAAAAGCAGGTTTGTACCTATCTTCAATTTGAGGTACAGATTTTATCTTCGTAGAGAGTGAATTTCCTGCTGAGATGAAAGTAGAAGAGGAAGACGTTTCAAACTCCGTCATTAAATCCGGGTGGATCCACATGATTTCTCCCTTCTTGGTTGTGACAGGAACAAGTCCGTCATTCTGTGCTGGTGGGATGTTTATAACTTCGAGAGTTGCTTTGGGGATAGGAACAATCCCACTTTCCACCATTAAGGGAGGGAAGTCACCGAACTGCATTGAAATTACATTTGCTGTGACTGTTTTGTCTTTGGGTGTTAATGTCACAGCTCCTGATTTAATCATCTCTTGAATCTTCCCTTTTAATACATAGCAAGACCGGATTGTATGACCCAGCATTCTATGATATGGACAGTATTTTGGATGATCTGTCTTATTGGCTTCATCAGGCTTTTAATTTCTGGCAATTGAATTTTATTACCTTTGAGTAAGCATTCAAAGATACCCTGAACATCGTCATCATCGAAAGAATATTCTTCTTTCGGCCGAGGAAATCTCTGTTGTTGATTTGTTGGAGCTGAAGTAGCTTGGGTAGTCTTTACCTCTTGACTACTGTTTTGGAGATTGACTTCAAGAGCTTCTTTCCCTTTGCGATTGTTGGGTCGAGTACTATTGCTAGCACTCTGATTTGATTCTTTGGGAGCCATTTGTACCCCAGACCCTTGAAGGTCTCAGCACTGACCTCGGCAGCCTTGGCACTGACAATGAAAGAAGGCCAATCTTGGAACTGAGTGGACCCTGTCCACATGCTGATAATTGGTAAGAGGTTCGACTTGCAAGTGTCGATCGTAACAGCATCGGGAGTTCCAAGAGGCATTTTGAGGGCTTCTCTTCTGAATCTCTCAATGAATTCCTCAGTGGTCTCATTATTCTTCTGTTTGATTCTTATGAGGGCCGACATGGTCATATCATTGAGCCCTTCGTAGAATCGTTCAAGAAACATTTGCTTAAAACCGGCAAATGAGGTAATGCACCCATCAGGGAGACTTCTATACCATTCATAAGCCGTTCCTTTGAGACATCCAATGAACACCCGAGTAAGGAGGGCGTCACTTGGTTGCAGTTGATCAGTCATTACTTCAAAATGATTAATGAACTGACTTGGAGAGGTTGTCCCATCATAGAAAGAGATGGTCGGAGGTTTATATTTTGGTGGATACGATACCTGCTTCCATTCTATCGGATAAGGCTGTTTGATGCCTAACCTTTGTAACCATCCTTCTGTTTGAATGCCTCGAATTGAGTTTTGAGATTCTTCAATTCTTCAGAGACAACCCGAAGATTGTGGAGTTGTGGCTTGTAGAGTGTAATTGGGAGGAGGAACTGCAGCATATGTACCACCCCCAGCTCTAGAGTGACTTGGTGTGGTTTGTACAAGAACATTAGATTGTACCCCCGGAATAGTAGAGGGTTCAGGGTTTGGAACAACAGGGGTATTCAATACCACTGGTGGAGCTGTCTGTTGTTGAGCCTGCATTAGAGTGTGCATAGCACTCAATGTATCTGCCATAGCTCGCAATTGTTGTTCTAAAGAAGAAATCCTCTGTTCATGAGCCTTATTGCTAGTCGAAGGTTCATGATCACTTTTTGCCATGTAAGTGGTAATCATTCGAGGAATAGATGATGAAACAGTCTGTTCTGAATCATCACTGTGTGAATCAGTATCTTTTCCAGGGCTTTTTACAGGAGTCAATACTGGAAAATTGGACTCTCCAAGGAAGTCTTCTGTGATCTCCGGATTACCACTTGGATGAGAAAAAGAAGAGGCTCTGGTCAAGGCTCCGGTCCTGGATCGAGTGCCGAGATAAACACCATCTTCAGAGTCTGATATAGCATCAGACCGTATGCTACCCCCAATGTTTCTGAAAGTCATGTTGACAGAAGCATAAAGAGGTTCATCTTCATCCAACATTGGTTCATATTGAATCCGTTCGAAAACAGATTGTCTTTTTGGTGAACAACAACATTGGATGACAACCCGAGGTTGGAAGTCACAACCATGCTTTTCATGGCGAATATGGGCAATGTCATAGCCAGATGGAGTGTCAATTCTCTGTTTATTTTGCAAATATTCTCGGAGATCTGTAGGAACAGATTGGGAAGTATTTGAAGATAGTTTCTGTGTAGAAACTTGTCTTTGTTCTTCTGTCTTCTTGGTTCCTGAGTGTATAAAGACCGATTAATTTGAGCCACATAGTTCTTGGCATATTCTGCATCAGGGTTTAACATACTTGTCTCAGTGGAACCGAACCGATTCTGATTAAGCTTATTACGAAGATCCGTGGGAGATTTGACTTTAGTATCAGTCTTGGATACTTGTAATTTGCCTTTCTCAGACCGAGAAATTTTGAGAGAAGGAAGATGAGTATTATTCCGACTAGGAGTCGGTAATAATCCATCTTTGGAGGAATTAGCCAAAAGACATTTTCCATTGTTTGATCTAGTAAGAGTACTAGTCAAATTAACTCCAGAGGTAAAGACCTTAGGAGTAGAGGAGTTGACTAAAGAGTCTTTCTCCTTGTTTGGCACAAGATGTGCAAGTTGAGGGGGAATCATTTGTATGTTCTGTGGAAGAGAACCCCCAATTTGATTTTCAGAAACAGTCAAAGGACTGTATTTGTTAGCATATGCTGACTTCAGTTTGGACTTCTGGTCATACGCTGCCTTTTTACTAGCATACACTGGCTTTGGCTCAGCGTACGCTGCCTGATGTTGGCTTTTGTACACTGCCTTTGCCGTACGCTGCCCTTTGAATGCCATACGCTCAGAGTCATCAATGGCTAAAGAGCCGACTGCTGTCGTAAGAATAGAAGGAGAAGGGACTTTGACATGTCCAGAGATGGTTTTCCTTGGATACATTGACTTGGTTAAAGAACCAATTTTGTCAGCGTGACTAGGGGAAACCACTGTTGCCGTGTTCCGAGAAGCCGAAATGTGCTTCATGGAAGTTGAAGACGTGTTCTTGTCAGCATGAGAAGTGACAGAAGCGTCTCGGATTGCTGCAGAAGACTTAGGGACATAGACGGAGTGTCCCTTCTTCTTGGCAACAGGAAGAGCGGAGGAAGCAGTGCGGCCCTCCTTCGCCTTGAGCATTTCTTCATAAGCCGATTGGTCGAATTGTACAACCATCGTCTTCTTCGTCAAGCCGATCGACGAAGTATCGCATTGAGTTGTTGCTATCTCATTGGAGGAGACAGCTTTCCCCAGCAGAGTCGCCAATTTGTTTTCCATAAATAAATTCACTTTATTTATTTTGTATCTGAGAAAATTACAACTGTAGGAATCTAATCTAGAAGACGATTACTTTATCCCTTGGACGATGCGATGAAGAAAACTCGAACTTTGAAGAACTTGGACAGCAACTGGGCAATCTCTCTGTTCTCTCTGAAAATGACCTGTCGTCTCTGATGAATGTGAAGAAACTCTTTTTTATAGAGTTCAGGATAACTGTCCTTAAGCATACGCTCAGGTAGTTACTTGACGTGTGCATAACTGCAGGGACGCGTGGCGAATTCTGATGGAGACACATTAGCGTGCGGTTGAAAGTAGTGGAGCATGTTCAGGAGAGATTGATGGCCTGGATGCCACGTTGCATAACTTCTAGAGAAGTGGATAACTGGTACAGGACACGTGAGAACGTGTGTTGACTGTAATCCTGGATATGATTGCTGTAATACGCTGCCTTGTTGAAGGAGAGTTTATACGCTGACTTAGACAGCGTAGTGCCATAGGAAATCCATACGCTCACTTTATGGGCAAGGAGTCATGTGAGGTCATACGCTCGCTTGGTTAACAAGGAATCATGTGAGGTCCATACGCTCACTTGACTGTGTGAAGAAGGAGTCATGTGAGGTTGATACGCTCACTGGAGAAGTGGCCACGTGGCTATCATCAATCTTCTTTGGTACACCATATCTTCCCATAACTGACAAAATCTCTCTCGAGCGTCGTGACTGCACAGGACGGCAGATGTCAAAACTGACAGTAATGATGGCTTTTGTATTTATGAAGGCTGCTGAGTTGTCCTCGTAAAAGACAAAACCGGCTCTTCGAAAACCTATACGACGGTTACTTTTCTCGTGACAGCTGTCTTTGCACGAAAGATGAAGTGTCAGATTTATTCCTCATTTAAACATATGCTGTGCTGTCACTTCAGTAAATAATAAAATATTTACTGAGCGTATGGCTTTTGAATGAGCGTACAACCCTGAATTGAGCGTATGGCTTCAACTGTCATCTGTCTTTAAGCGTATGGATGAAAATGACAGCGTGTCATAATTTTCCACATCCTACACTCGTTCGCACCAGAAGGTCTAGGTACGCGATACTCAACACAGCTTAGCCAAAAGGCTGTGTGCAAAATCATCCGTTCGAACTATACCTCGGTCTCGTGTACTCGTTCGCTATTGTCAGCGTAAGGTTATTCAAGCATACACTGCATTTGCTAACTTTTAGCATTGGTTCCTTCCAACTCAAGTCTGTCGTAATTTGGCACAAAGGCCTTCGCCTATCGATCCTGTTCAACCGAGTACTCGTACGAGCTTTTGAAATATTAGACTTATTGTATGGAACATCCCAACGCACAATGAGAGAGAGCGTATACATCTTTTGTTTCCAAACGAGCTTTCAAAACTGAGAGAATCGAAATAAGTCCAAGGACGTAAAGCCGTGCTCTGATACCAATCTGTCACACCCCGCTCCCGTAGGAGCGATTATCCTCGCTAAGGCGTAATGTCGTACGAGACTAAGTTGCTCTCGTGCAAGACTAAGTCCAGAAATGGCCGATTTGAGCTAGGCCACAGAGTTGCACAGAGTGTCCCCATTTGCAGCGGAAAGTAAACGAACACAAGTTGAAGCGAATTCAATCTCTTTATTGATATTCAAGAAGTTTACAAGAGGTGCTAGGCCAAGATTACAAGTCACTCAAGTTCTCTCTCTGAAACATAAAAGACGTGACAAGTGGCTTACAAGATGAAATGATTCACGGCGATGTTCCGATACATTATGTCTTGTATATGATGTAACTCCTCTTCCCGAATTTTTTAAAATATTTATTTATTTGATTTAAATGATGATTTTTAGAATTTTTATAATAATTATTTAGTTAATTATTACGGTAGATGATTTTAGTTATGGTTGAGTTTTGAAGTACCAAACGACTAGGAATCATGGCACGGATAGTACAGTGGCGTGCCTTGACTAGTGTATTAGCCATGCCAAGGAACACCCAGCCATAAGTGTGTCCTAACTTGGAAAACCAGGTCAAGTTGTGACTTAACCCTTACCGAAGATTTTATTCATTATTTAATTATATTATTGAGTTTTAGGGAACCCGGTTGTACCGAACCTATCCAGATTGGGCCCAAATCAAATCCAAGGCCATGTAGGCATGTAATGGGACCAAATACGGCCTTGTAGACATGTTTAGTAAATGCAATATGTTTGTATATATTTTTAGAAAATTGGCAATTATTTTCTAAATATTTGTTATATGTATTATAGGTATTATTATTATTAAATAATATTTTACAAATTTTGTATGATCTTCTGGAGCCAGAAAAGTAGTGTGCATGATCATATTATTAATTGTTATTAGGATTATTATTTACTATTATTGGTTTTTTTATTAATTCATTGTTAAATGAAATTACCTCTCTCTCTCTCTCTTATTATATATAATATATAATATATATAAATATATATATATAATATATATATATTTTTTTTTTTTTTTTTTTTTTTTTTTATATATATATATATATATATATATATATATATATATACACACACATACTCCTAGGAATGGGCCATACCCTAGGAATAGATAATAATGAGTTTTTATTTAGATTTTTGGAGATTATTATAAATATGTAAGTGTGCATTTGGGATGTTTTGAGACTATATATTTCCATAAATAAGTATAGGATAATTATAAATATTTTCTCTTGAAAAAACTATAGTGTATATATTTTATATACATGAATATTTAGTAGGTTGTACTGAATATGTACACCTATATACTAATTATCGTATACATGCATTATATAAATATATAAATATAACATGGATATTTTACATACATAAATATACATGTACTCATCCCTTAGATACATATACTTATATTAAAAAAAAGAAAAAAGAAAAAAGAAAACAAAACAAAATCCCAACTAAACAAGCCAACAAAGCCAGGCCTATCCAAGTAACCCAACCCGCACATGGAACCCTCACCGCTCGGCCTAATGAAGAAACTGACTGTATATAAAACAAGGAGAGAGATCGGAAGAAAGAAGAAGAACACAAAACCCCAATCCAACACCCGTCGACCCCCACACCTGGGCGCACCCCCATGCGCGTGTGCACCGCAGGGAGCCACCGCCGGCCGGTCGGAGCCGCCGTGGTAGCAGCGAACTGAGCAGCAAACCGCGAACAGAGCACAACAGTATAGGCCGGGTAACCTTGTTCTTTTCCCCGTTCTCACTCGTCGTTTCATCGTTTTGTGAGCTACGAAGCCTACGCGTAGCCTATATAATCCCCAACGTGACCTTTCAATTACTTTCGAATATGGTAGACCATATTTTTCAGGAAACCAATTCGAATATCGACAAAATCCTATCCCGAAACATGACCGATGACCGTCCATGTACCCATATTAGGAGATCGATTCGGATCGATCTAACACCAGATTATAAATTGTATTTGAACAGAAGTTTAGACAACCTAACCACGAAGAAAATCTCATATTAGTTTTATTTATTGTGGATTAGACAGTAGTAGAAATCAGATTGAAAATCATGAAAAATATGTTTCGAAAACTAGAAAATTTGTCCGATACGACGTACGTCCCGCCAATCCGGGCGACGTGGTCACGAACCGAAGACATCGAAAGGTGCGTATCGGCTTCGTGGACGTGTGGGCTTTGACGGAATTCAAATTGGTTGCG
This sequence comes from Iris pallida, assembly GCA_029216955.1. Classification (NCBI taxonomy): domain Eukaryota; kingdom Viridiplantae; phylum Streptophyta; class Magnoliopsida; order Asparagales; family Iridaceae; genus Iris; species Iris pallida. Next base: position 7,810 of record JANAVB010008640.1, on the reverse strand, counting down.
TGTGCGCGACAAATTTGATGCGTATCCGTCAAAATTTACCATATCGGTCTCTGTACAAATTTTCTAATTACTTTGTGCACGTTCGTCAGATCGAGACGAAACTTACGCCAATAGGATCGTATCATTTTTTGGTCCTATGCTAAGTTTGGTCCAATTCTGAGACAGTTGATCGGATCACCGTGTTGCGGCCCCCACGATCCAATTCAACGGGCAATTTTGTGCACGGTCCACCGGAATCCATAATTAGACATACCGTTGGGTTTGTATCATCAAAACAAATTCTTAGACATGTAGTTTGATGATTTTAGAGACCATTAACCCTGGCACACTTTTCGGTGCAAAGCGGGTCCAACGGCGGACACCGTTTTGGTCCAAAATTATCGTTTTGCCGCTGTGTCCAGAATTAGACTTAAGAACAGGTAATTCTAGCTATTTTGACTATTCTAAAAATATGGTATTTATTTCAGCTTTCGGAGACAGTTGTGATGATTTGGACTTCATGGCGTACCAGTTGACGGTATATTATTGATTCTTCGTGCTACCACCAGGCAAGATACCTTGCCTCCCTCTACAGTTTATTTATATGCATATTTCTATTATTATATAGTTTTACTTGTTGATTATTGACATATGATTTGTACATCATGTATGCTAGTATATATGTAGTCCTTATTTATAGTTAAATTTGTAGTTCATATTGGATTGGTTCTCTCGTGTATCTTGATTGGGTCGTGTCGTGCCATCACCTGTACTTGGACTGAGTTGCATCGTATCATAGGATGAATAAGTCATAACGGAACTGTTGTACCTTAAATTCTTGAAGCTAACCTGCGAGTCCACACTAGGGGCGAGGGTTAGTAGTTATTTGTACCTTGATTTCGTGAAGCTAACCTGCGAGTCCACACTAGGGGCGAGGGTTAGTAGTCATCTGTATCTTGATTCCTGAAGCTAACCTGCGAGTCCACACTAGGGGCGAGGGTTAGTAGATATCTGTCTGCACCTACGAGTCCACACTAGGGCGAGTGTATTTTCTTGAAGCTAACCTGCGAGTCCACACTAGGGACGAGGGTTAGTAGTTGTTCAAACCTGCGAGTCCACACTAGGGGCGAGGGTTTGAGTATTCGTTTGGTTATCCGTTGACATCGTGACATCGTGTTTCTTGTTCTCCTCCAGCAGTTCATTTATGTGTAGTGGTTCTTCCAGTCGTGTATAGTCGTATTTTCGTGTTGATTGGTCTTTTCCCGTTTATTTCCTGTATTTTCTTTATTGCATGATAAACTGCTAGATATGCATGTTTTTATGTATCTTGCTATGTCCCCTATGGACTTGATGATCTCTTCAGGTTAGTTATTACATGGAGTTAGTTAGCAGTTCTGGATGGCGGATGATTATGACGTTTATGGGATTCCGATGATTACGATATTGCGTACGAGATTCAGGTATTGATACCATGCTTATTATCCAGTTCATCCAGCTCGTACTTTTCTTTCATTATCATGAGATATCATATTTATTGATTCAGTTTGTAGACTCTCGTTATATTCTTTGGAGTCTTATCAGACATTATGTTAGTGGGCTGCAGACCATGCCCCATAGTGTTCATTCATGTTTTATACTCTTATTATGGATTGAGATATAGATTTGTGTTGCCAGGATTTGGCAGTATACCATAGCCTTGACAACGTTTACGTATTCGAGTCAGGTTGGAGTCCGCTTGATGCGTAGCTGGCTTGCTCACGAGCTCGCGTCCGAAAAGGGGTACGGGTTATGACAAGTTTTTTGGTGTCCTATGCAGGTTAGAGCATCGTACGGTTACGTAACTGTACGGTACGAGCTGCGACTATGACTAAACCCTTAGAAATCTCAATCCACTGCCTTGAAAATCCTACAAATTTCTCTACGCCCTTGAAATATCATATTTGTTCTCGATTATCTTCCTTGCCTTCCAAAACCATTGATTTTCGTCTCCTTCTATTTCGGGGTGACGAACGATCGTGCTGTTAGAATCTATCAGAAATTCTTAAATTATAGTATAATATTGCTTGACTATTGAATATTTGATTGTTTATAGATATGAGGGATTATAGATGCCATATGCCCTAAAATCTGTTGGAAGGACTGTTAGCCATGTAACGCCCCAGAACCAGAATACTGGAGAGAGATGGCGTACATAGCCAGCTACGTATATTGAAGTGCAACCCACCTCGCTATACAGTCACGACTGTCTAGATACATGAGGGTTCAACTACAAGCCATCAGTTCCTATGGTCATGAACAAGCCTATTGTCTCGATCTCAAGCAAGCAATAACAGTTTAAAAGATGTCAGAGCGCCAGATATTAATAGCAAGGCGTCCCATACATTACATATGGATGATCATGAATCTAGTCGTACAAAATGTTAAGACTAGCAGAGTTTCAGTCATACGATCAACCCTAGGATTTGTCAATCATGTTACATCCCGTAGGTAGCCAGTAAATAAAGGACAATACGAGCTAACACGTGCTCGCCGACTAAACGCCACAAACGAATAATTTACAATAAAGTGGGAAGAACAAATAAAACCCACTCGTTGCCAGGGTTATGCCTGGTGGTCACCATCTCGCTGGAAGGTAGGTAGATCTGGAGCTGCTACGATATGGCCATACAAAACAGCTGGGTCAGACCCCAGGAAGAGCAAGTGCCACGAGGAAGCTTCACTTAGGAACTAAACCAGCACGACATAAATGAATATAAAGATAATGATAAAGATACTGATAATAACAGAGGCAAAAAAATGAATTGAGTACGAGGAAACCATTCAAGTAGCCAGGTCGCAACCCTTAAACCAAACATAGACCGGGATTGCAACCCTTCACCTGCATAGAAACCCGTCTCAAATACTGCTGGTAAAGTAAAACATGATGGGCTTGACATAAGGTAAAATAAGACAATAAATGAAGAGAGGATAAAGAACTGCTCCGGGAGCCAGGTCACAACCCTTAAACCAAACAAGGACCGGGGTTGTAACCCTTCACCTGAATAGAACTTACCCCTGATCTTTATTGTTAAAGCAAGCATAGGTAATCATGTCATGTCACAATCTTGTAAAACATGACGAGCATAACACGGGGTGCAATAGGACAATAAACGAGGAGAGGACACAGAACTGCTCCGGGAGCCAGGTTACAACCCTTAAACCAAACAAGGACCAGGGTTGTAACCCTTCACTTGAACAGAACTAGTCCTCTGATCATTATTGTTAAGGTAAGCATACATAAGCAGAACAATATTGATAAGATAACCATAAAACTATTCAGATAGCCAAGTTGTAACCCTTAAACCAAACAAGGACCGGGGTTGTAACTCTTCATCTGAACGAAACTTGGTTTCTCATCATTTATCGATAAGTAAAGCACAAAGAATCATGTCACGTTACAATCTTGTACAGGATCAGGACAAACTAGACGGGGCTAGACTCCATCGAATCAATCACGGCCAAGCAATGAGTACGACTTGATACTTTAACTAGCTAGGGTTAGCACATGCCTAGTTACTAGCAAAATACAATGAGATTATTCCAACAGCCACAAGCCCTGCAGACCATCCAGGTTATCCAGACGCAATTAGGGGATTGAATTCATGTGGGTACATCGTCCAAGAAATGTATGTACCCTTAAGTAATTCGGTGGTTGCAACACATGACAGTATGCTGGAAATGTGCCCTACTCGACGGTAGGCTACAAATCCCATGATGGGGCGCCCAGATAACGGGATTGCCTGTAGCTGGAAAATCTCTCCATGACTACTGGATTTTCTAGTTATTAGCCTTAGTTAATTTCAGTAGGTACCCCTGACCGTGGTACTCAGGGGTCCCCATCCTAGACATGATGCAAGACAATACTGATTTATTTATACAAACACAATCGTCCACGGTGTCCAAATCATTTATTATAGTCACGTCATGCAAGCCGTCGCAATAGCTTTCAATAATTACCATCCTGCGTACTTGTCATATCCTATCATGTCATGTCATGTGTACTCCACACTATGCCATATATCATTATTGATCCGGTCACATCACTCAATCCGTGCTTGTCAAGTCATGAAAAGTACAAGGCTTTAGAAAGACAATCGGATGCACAAGGGCTCAAAGCTCTACGCGAGTGAGCCTCTACGCTAGGCCAAGGGCCTCAAGCGTAGAGTGGGTCTACGCTAGCGCAAGGGTGCACGTGGGTGGTGTTTTACGCTAGCCGGGCTTTACACAAGCGAGATTATACGCGCATAGAATTCTATACACGTAAACTCCCGAGCGAAACTCTACGCGAGTGAAACTCTACGCGAGTGAGCTCTAAGCAAGGAAACACTCGGGCAAAACTTTACGCTCGCGAGAGTCGGTTTTACGCGAGCACGATTTTACGCGAGTGGGAGAGCCCCGAGCGTAAAATTCGTAGGAACTCAGCGTAAAACGGAGTACGCTGGCACGCAAATATGTGGGCATAAAAGGCTGAGATAACACGCTAACACGTAAAACATGGGCGTAAAGGCTGAACACTACGCTAACACGTTAGAACGTGTGCGTAAAACTCCATCTTCTCCCCATGGCCAATACAATCATGCGTAAAAGCTCAGGAACTCGAGGAACTCCATCTCGGCCAAGACTTGGTAAAATTCGGCCATCCCAAAACCAAACTCACGTAAAATCAAAATGCCTACTAGAAGGAACTCTTAGTTTTCGAAAACAAGCCATTTTAGCAGATCAAAACCAAGACGATCAAAATGCTAGAAACTTAGATCTATATGGAATTAGCCATGGAATTTGAATATGCTAAGTACTAAAGTGGCTTAGAATCTTGTGGAGAAGAAAATGGAACAATAAAATTGAGTTCCTCCATAAAGCAAGTTGTACTTGCCTAAACCTCCTGTTAGGTGGAAGAGAGTAATGGTGAAGAAGAAGAAGTAAATGAAAAAGAAGAAGTAAATGAAGAGAGAAGAAGTGGGCGGCTTTAAAGGAGAAGCGTGGGGGTAGGTGGGGGTTTGGTTCACATAAAAAAAACCAATCCAAATCGAACCAAGCCAACCAAGCCGAACCAAGCAAGAGAAATACCAAGATAAACCATGCCAGGAAACATGCAATATATGTATACGTATACCAAAATACGTAATACGAACCACGGCCGTTACAACTCTACCCACCTTAAAAGAATTCCGTCCTGGGAATTTAATTAAGAGGCTAGAGCGGCAAAGACAAGCACTAATCATAGGCAAGCTATAACAAGGCAATCAATCAAGCTAGGAACTGAGAGCATAAGGCATAAGGAAGACATTATACCTTACGAGTCAAACAGGTCGGAATATCGCGATCGGATATCATCCTCACACTCCCATATTGACTCACCCAAAGAGTGATGACCCCAAGCAACATAGACCAAACTAATAGTCTTGTTCTTGAGTAACTTCTCTCTCTGGTCCAATATAGACACGGGTCTCTCCTCATACGAAAGGTTGGTACCAACAACCAATTCCGAATAATCCAGGATGTAGCTCGGGTCTGGGATATACCGTCGTAGTTGGAATATATGGAACACGTCATGCACCTCACGTAACGACGGCGGAAGAGAGAGACGATAGGACACATCTTCTACTCGCTCCAGAATATCGAACGACCCTATATACCTAGGACTAAGCTTTCCTCGTATGCCAAAACGAATGATGCCACGGTTAGTTAAAATCCTCAGAAATACATGGTCGTCGACCGAGAATTCAAGGGGGCGCCGACGAAAATCGGCCCAATGACGCTGACGATCTTGGGCAACTCGAAGATCTCTGACTCATCTGACCACTTCAACGGTCTGAGCAATCATTTTCTGACCGAGCATCTGCCTCTCTCCAACATCGTCCCATGCTAGCAGGGATCTGCACTTCCTACCATATAGTGCCTCGAACGGTGCCATCTAGATACTAGACTGGAAACTGTTGTTGTACGAGAACTCCACCAGGTGCAGGTGATCCTCCCATGAACCACCGAAGTCGAGCGTACAAGATCTCAATATATATTCCAAGGTTTGTATGGTACGCTCTGACTGACCATCTTTCTGCGGATGATAAGCTGAGCTGAACTGGAGGTGAGTTCCCAAACTCTCCTGCAGTCTACGCCAAAAGTGTGACGTAAATCTGGAATCTCTGTCCGAGGTGATACTGACTGGTACAACGTGAAGTCTGACGATCTGCCGGAGATACATCTCTGCTAGTTGAGCCGTCGACTGACCAACTCTGAACGGAAGAAAGTGAGCCTCCTTCATGAGCTTGTCTATAATAACCCAAATAATATCTCTACCGGCCGGGAATCTAGGTAATCCAGTCACAAAATCCATGGTTATATACTTCCACTTCCATTCCGAAATTGGCAAGGGCTGAAAAAGTTCAGCTGGCCTATGGTGTTCAGCTTTAACTTGTTGGCAAACCAAACACCGAAAGACAAATCGGGCTATCTTCCTCTTCATGCCATTCCACCAAAAGTGCTGACGGATATCACGTACATCTTCGTGCCACCGGGTTGAATAGAATACTGAGAACTGTGAGCCTCTGCCATGATCTCTTGTCTGATATCTCCGCTGGGTACACAAGGACGCTTCCCATGTTGAAGTGTACCATCTTCATGGATGTATAACTCTGGCCGTCGTCCTACCTCACACTCGGTTCTGAGTCGTTGAAGCTTAGAATCTGCTGATTGCGCCATCCGGATCCTTTCGACTATACTGGACTGAACTTGCATACTGGCCATCAATGCCACACTGGTAGGAAGGACAACTTCTATATCCATCTTCTGAAGATCTGCTAACAGCTCTGGTTGTGATGTTAGGAAATAAACTCCAGCTCTCCTGCTCAATGCATCTGTAACGACGTTGGCCTTCCCAGGATGATACTGTAAGTTGACATCATAATCCACAAGCAGCTTTAGCCACCTGGTCTGACGCATGTTGAGATCCTTCTGAGTGAACACATACTTCAGGCTCTTATGGTCGGTGAAAATCTCTACTCTATCTCCGTACAAGTAGTGTCTCCACAAATTAAGTACAAACACTACCGCTGCCAGCTCCAAGTCATGGGTTGGGTAATTCCTCTCATGATCACAAAGTTTGCGTGACGCATAAGCTATTACCTTCCCATCCTGCATCAGAATACATCCCAAACCTCTGTCTGAAGCATCACAATATACTGAAAATCCTTCAGTTCCATCTGGAAGCGTGAGAATGGGTGCCGTCATCAAGCCTCGCTTCAACTTCTCAAAGAATCCTGACATTCTGTTGTCCAAGCAAATGGCACATCCTTGCGGGTCAACTGGGTCAATGGTGCTGAAATTCGAGCAAAGTCTAAAACAAATCGTCGGTAGTAGCCGGCCAAGCCAAGAAAACTATGAACTTCTGTAACTGTGCTGGGTACTGGCCATGTCTCAATAGCCACGATCTTCTGGGGATCCACTTCTACTCCTCCTCTGGTGATGATATGGCCCAAGTATGAAATATGATCGAGCCAGAACTCGCATTTACTAAACTTGGCATACAACTGGTGTCTGAGAATCTGAAGGACAACTCTGAGATGTTCTCATGCTCCGTTTCACTCTTGCTGTAGACCAGGATGTCATCTATGAACACAATCACGAACTGATCCAAATAAGGCATGAAGACACGATTCATGAGGTCCATAAATACGACCGGCGCATTGGTTGCTCCAAATGGCATAACAAGGAACTCCTAATACCCATATCTAGATCTGAAAGCTGTCTTTGGGATGTCCTGCTCTTTGACTCTGATCTGATGCTATCCTGACCG
>JANAVB010008639.1:30000-34242 GCA_029216955.1 Iris pallida | reverse complement strand
CGTCTATCAAATTAAGTTAGTGACAACTATATTGATCGACATCTTTTATTCTTAAGTAGTATCACCCAACTTTATTTGTCATGTCGAATTAATCCACCTACATGATTTATATGACAATCCTTATGAGCTCCTTAAGGGAACATCATCAACCCGACATATCGGGACATGGATTCCTTTTATAATCAACATCCCATCATACTACAATATTTTACCCAATTTATAGAGGTTATTGATCCATAATGAATCTCAGTCTTTTGAGTCAAAATAATGAACACTGCATATATATATAGTCTGTTATTATTCCGAATTAAGAGAACAAGCATCCATAATAACTGAGATGTTTGTTCACTTATGTAGTCAGTACAAAGAGAACAACCTCAAGTGGTCCTGTTCAATACACACAAAGTGTACTAGTGTAAATCTATAGTCAAGATAGACTAACACCGATTATACTACCCTTTCCAATGGATTGTCCAAGTCCATCTAGGTTGTGAACTATTTGTATATTCCATAGGGAACTGATAATATCTTCTGTGTGACACTACACCATATTATCTATAATATAGAATATCAGCACTTGCAACAAATATAATATGCAAACATTTGCCCACATGATTCTCATTCAAAATTTAAGAAAAATAAGTTAATACAAAAGTGATACTTTTAGTATATAACCCTAACAATCTCCCACTTATACTCAAAGTATTGTTGTTCAGTATACTGTTACAAATCTCCCACTTATACTTAAAGCCATGCTGCTACACATCTGACTCCCATTCCCTCAACATGACTTTCAAAATCCTTAGCTGGTAAGCTCTTTGTAAAGGGATTAACTAGGTTGTCGGTTGATGCTATCTTGATCACAACAACTTTTTCTTTCTTTACAAAATTTTGTATCAGGTGGTACTTGTGCTCAATGTGTTTACCTGTCTTATGGGCTCGTGGTTCCTTCGAGTTTGCAGTTGCACCACTATTGTTATAATAGTCATAGGCAAACTATGTACCACATCCAAGTCCAACATGAAGTTTCTGAGCCAAACTGCTTCTTTGGCTGCCTCAGAGGCTGCCACATACTCGACTTCCATGGTGGCATCAGCAATAGATTTTTACTTGATACTCCTCCATACAATGGCTCCACCTTCCAAAGTAAATACATAACCTGAGGTAGATTTTTTGGAATCCCTATCTGACTGAAAATCTGAGTCTGTATACCCAAGGTAACTAAACTATCTGCCTGGTAAACTAGCATATACTCTTTAGTCATTTTTAAGTACTTCAAAATATGCTTTACGGCAATCCAGTACTCTTGTCCTGAGTTAGACTGATATCTGCTGACCATGCCAACGGCAAAGCAGATGTCTGGTCTCGTACATAGTATTACATATATTAAGCTTCCCACTGCTAAAATTAAGGAACTGCTTTCACATTCTCTATCTCTTTAGGTGTCATTGGACACTGCTCCTTTGATAGAGCAATTCCATGCCTAAAAGGTAAAAATCTTTCTTAGAATTTTGTATGCTAAAATGAGTTAGTATAGTATCGATATAGGAAGCTTGGGAGAAGCCCAATATCCTTTTCTTGCGATCTCGTAGAACTTTGATCCCAAGGATGTGACCTACTTCTTCCAAGTCATTCATATCAAACTGTTTTGATAACCATACCCTTACATTAGATAACACCTTCACATTGTTTCCAATGAGCAAGATGTCATCTACGTAAAGTACTAGGAATACCACCACACGTTTCCGTCACACTTTATGTATACACATGATTCATCCTGACATTGATCAAATCCATAGAATTTTATTACCTGATCAAAACATATGTTCCAAGATCTGAAAGCTTACTTAAGTCCATAAATGGACTTTTTGAGCTTACAACAAGATGCTTTTGGTCATTTTCAATGAACCCGTCTGGTTGCTTCATATAGATGTCTTCCTCAAGACTTCCATTAAGGAAAGCTGTCTTAACATCCATTTGCCAATCTCATAATCGAGATGAGCTGTAATAGATAAAAGAATCCGGATAGACTTAAGCATAGCTACTGGCGAAAATATTTTCTTATAATCGATACCCTCTCTTTGAGTAAAACTTTTTGCAACAAGCTGAGCTTTAAATGTTTCAACCTTACCGTCTGATCCTCTTTTTCTCTTATAGACTCACTTGCATCCAATGACTTTTTACCAACAGATGGTTCTACAAGCTTCCAGACCTGAATGGAATCCATATATTCTATTTCAGATATCATTAATTTTTGCCAAGACTTTGTATCTTTATCTTGGAGTGCTTCGTTGTAGGTACAGGGATCATAATCTTGTTCCTCAGGGATGAAGTCTGACGACTCTCCCAAGAACATATATTATCACGACTCGCACCTGCTTTTCGGATACGAGTGCGTGTCCAAGCCAGCCTACGTCGCAATATCAACGGTAGAATGTTGTCAAGGCCATGATGATCATAATGACATAACAAGAAAACTTTATTTGCTCATTCACAAACTAAATTATTTTATAATATTTTAAAGTTTACATTTAATCCAAGTACATTGTCTCACAAATAAAATAAAATAACTAATCCATCTAACTAATCTTCTAGGCTGACCTCAGCATACCCATGCCTCCCAAAATGCTAAGAGAAGTCGTGACTAACCTGAAAAATATTGGTTTTCAGTCAGGAATAGAACGAGTACATTCTAACAGCATTCCAATAATTTGAAAAAAATCTATAAAATCGTAAATAATACTGAAGTATAATGATGTGGGTTAACAGAGAATCATGGCAGGAGATGTGAACAAAAATAGGGGAGCATGGCATTCAAGACAATGATGTAACTATGACAAACGACTGAAACGAGAACTGTAATATAGTAAAACTACCTCTAACTAGTGAGTTGAAATACACTTTTGACATGTAAATGACTAAAGGTAAATTCGGCACCCCGTACGTGAATTATGCAACTGATATCAGATACGATCACATAATGGAATATTTTTGGATATGTTTACATGTCTATTAGTGTACTTCCTCGTCCGGCTAGTACTCATAGATCAAAACAGGTCATGAACACGGTAATAGATTGGTCACGAACAACATGTAAAGAATCCATAACTACTATCTCGTGTAATCATCGTGTCAAGAATAAACAGGATATCAATGTAAAATACTACTAAATACATGAATCATAGATATAATCAAATATAAAAACTATCAGAGATGTACTCGCCCGAGGTCCCTAGCTGATGAAATCGATACTAACAACCCCTCAAATGAGCCACGAAAGTCAACTCATGCAAACATCTCCAGATGCTGAAACATACATCACCAACGTATTTGTTATAAAAGAAATGTCTAAGAATGCCTGTCCAAATGTCCAATTTTGGACACATGGGCAAAATCATACTTTTGAGTCAAAACGATGTCCGCCGTTGGACCCGCTTTGCACCGAAAAGCATGCCAGAGCCTATGGTCTCTAAAGTCATCAAACTATATGTCTATGGATCCAGTTTGATGATGTAAATCCAACCGTATGTCCAAAGTTGGATTTCAGTGGGCAGTGCACAATTTCGCCCGTTGAGTCGGGTCACGAGCCCGCCAAAATAGCGTTCCGGTCGACCTTCTCAGAATCGGACCAAACTTGGCATACAAGACCAGAAAAATAACACGGTCCTGTTGGCACAAGTTTTGTCTCAAGATGACGAACGTGCATGAAGTTATGGGCTATTTTGCAAAGAGGCCGATACGGGATATCTCGACGGATATGCCTCGATTTCGTCGCGCACGCACAACAAATTAAGTTGCGTCGAATTCCACACATCGACAACAGTCATATGCGCCTTTTGATGCTTATGGGTCACGACGTCGCCCGGTTTGTCGGGGCGCATGCCGTATCGTAAGATTTTCTAAGTTTCTACTGTTTTGAAAATGGCTTTTTGACAGTTTTGGAAATCGAATTACTCGACGCACAGTCGATGAAACTAATTTCTACAAATGGGTTTTGAAGCCCTATAGGTTGTCTTGGATCCTCTTCAATTAGTTTTAACCAATTAATATGTTGACAAGGATTGGTCTTCGAACAGGGCTACCTGGACAGGTTTCCTGTTCTATTTTTGGGATAAATTTCTGTCAACTTCGCCTCGTTTTTATGGGCGATCTAGGGCATCCAATTTTGAAAGAAAAATAAACTTATATAGGTTATCTACATACCTAAAAAGACGGATCGATAATCAGTCAACCATGCGCGGA
>JANAVB010008639.1:0-25000 GCA_029216955.1 Iris pallida | reverse complement strand
CACAAAGCTATTTATAGGCCGGGGCAACTCGTACCCATGCGTCAAGTGGCAACATCTTCGAATTCAGTAGAATAAACTTGCATTAATGTCCATAAATCTGCCTCTTCGAATTTAGCCAAGTTAAACAGCCGTCAATGCCTCGAAGAACTCAACATACGGACCAATGGGGATACGCTACGCAACAAATGCGCCCGTCAGCACCATGCGCTCTGTACTGATGCGACCACGGAGCATAGACCCATGCACTCCGTTGAGCACAGACCCATGCACTTAGTGGGGCACAAATCGATGTGCCCACACGAAGCTTGCCACCCGTCGATGCATTTAATGCTGAAGTGACTGAAATGAAAGCAGCCCATGCCTCGATGTTAGAAAAGGTGGTAGCTTTTGCAAAAAATGAAACGCCTACAATGTCATCTTCATTATTATGTTCTGTCGGTTACAGCTGTGCTTTGCCACGTGGCCGACCGACCACTCGCATGCGCCTCTACGGCCATGCGCCCAGAAATCTGCATGAGCCTCAAAAGCCATGCGCCTCCGACTTACTCCTGATCTCGAAACACAGAGAGCAAGTCCTTGCAAGCGCCTCCACGGCCATACGCCCGAAAGCTTTACATATGCCTCAAAAGCCATGCATCCAGACTTGTTTGTTGTAGAAGCATAGAAAAGATGGAGTTTATGTGGATCATCACTCCATGCGGTTAAGTGGACTCGAGCCGCAGAAGTAAGGCTCTCGAAGATCCCATGCGGCCAAGTAAAACCAAGCCACAGACGGAATGCTCCTGGAGACCCCATGCGGCTAAAAGACTCGAGCCACAGAAACAAGGCTCTTGGAGACCCCATGCGGCCAAGTGGAGCCGAGCTGCAGAAGCAAGGCTCCTGCAGACCCCATGCGGCCAAGTGGACTCGATCCGCAGAAGCAAGGCTCCCGAAGATCCTATACGGCCAAGTGGACTCGAGCCGCAGAAGGAATGCTCCCGAAGATTCCATGCGGCCAAGTGGAGCCGAGCCGCAGAAGCAAGGCTCCTGGAGACCTCATGCGGCTAAGTGGACTCGAGCCGCAGAAGCAAGGCTCTCGAAGATCCCATGCGGTCAAGTGAAACCAAGCCGCAGAAGAAAGGCTCCTAAGGCCACTATGCGGCCAAAATGATTCAGGCTCTACTCTGTTGGGGGGCATATGGTAATTTGACCAAGTCTCAACCACCCAGATTTGCTATAACAAAGAAATCTCAACAACCCCCACCAGCTGGAAGCCCAAGATCGAGTCTTCGTATACTGTTACAGACACGTGGCCATGTGGCCCTCTATGCAGCCCAAAATACACTTCATTCAGAAATTACTATAAATAGTAGGGTACCATACCCATGCTAAAGGTTGGCAATCAAGGGTTGGCAATTTTCTCAAGAGCAAAGATAGTGTCCGATTGTCCAAGGAGTAAGGCAGAGTTTCTACACTTTCCCGAGCCTCCATCGTCACCCCCCAGAATCAAAATTTAAAACAATTGTACTTAGATTGTTTTCTAGGATTTATTTTTAGGCTTTCTTCTGTACAAGCGAGTTTGCAATCAAGTTCAATTCATCTGTAATTTTTGTGCTTGATATCTAATAGAAAACACGATGGCGACTATGCTGGGGACTTCCTTCTCCTTTGATGAGAAGTTGGTGACGCAATTCGACGCATCCAAGCTCGGCTCTACGCAGCAAATGCTTGTAGTTCATTTGACCTACAAGCATTCGAAGAAATACTCTCTGAAGGAAGCGCCAGCCTATCATAGAAACGAGCCAACCCGAAGAGAACTCGCAGGACGTCAAAGCATAAAACTGCTGCCCCCTCGCCAGGTTCTCTAAGAAGCTCTTTCTGCGGCCCAAGACGGTGATCAAAGCTCTCCTGCGGCCTTGTTTCAGACTGCAGAGAACCCCACTGTCCCCAAATCCAGCAGAGGATAATACTACGATGCTGAGCTTTGGGGGCACAAGGGAAACCCATGCGGACGAAGAAGATGCTGCATAAAAAAAAATGGGCATTCTGCCTATACGGCAGCCAACTCTGGCCGCAAGCAGATGGCCTATGCGACAGCCAATCCTGGCCGCAGACAGGCTGCTCCATGCGGCCCTGTCAGAAGCTCTGTTTTCGATCGTCTCTCATGCGGACCCGACCCCATACGGCCCATTAAAAATGGGGAATGTTCTAATCTGGTCTCTTCTTAATACGTGCCTTCGGGTGCTAAGTCGAAGAAGTCTAGGGCAGTGTAGGCCCAACAAGCCCAGTCAACTATCCAAGCTACTGACCGTCAGCGGGCACCGTTAACTGTTATGCGGGCTCATGATGTAAAGTTGTACAGAACTACCCGCGTCCAGCCCTCAGTGGCAAACGGACATGGTGGGTCCCAAAAGTCTTCCAATTATGAGCAAAAGCAAGTTCTTTTACTAGCCTTGGATCAGGGAGCAAACATGATACCTACGCACTCGTGTGCTCGGGATACCCGAGTTCACAAATTGGATGCAAAGGTAGATCAATTTTCTATCGACGTGTGAGAGGTGATTACTCACAAACGCAAGGAGAGAGAAGCAACCTTTGCATGTGATAAGCCCTTTTCAGGACATCATTGCACCCAAGTCATCATCAACTGCTACGGCAACAAGACAGCAGCACCTGAAGATCGGCAGTCTGTTTCTAATGATTGTACCAGCCAGTACTTGTCCGACAACAACTCGGTCTGGAAGACGAAGAGTTTCCCTTTGCCTCCTGTAATTCCACTCGGAAGGTTTCTACCGGCAAGGAAGGCAAGAAGATAGGCTCCTCCAGCCCGGCAATCTCAGCCAGCACTGCAAGGAAACTCTCATCGGGAAGATTGCCGCCGGCAACCACAGGGTGTGTCTACCTAGGCACCCATTCAAGGAAGACACTTCCAACACCTGGGGGTTCATCCTCGACCTTTCTGGGGGTAGATGAAGCTGGGGGTAGCAGTCCCCTCAATGTATGCGATAACCCGGTATTTTAAAAAGGATGGATAGGGGGAAGCAATCCCTAAGGATTATGCAACAGACTTGGACGTCCCTGAGGGTGACCACCTTCGCCAAGATGACACAGCTTCCTTCACAGGGGGTAGCACCCCATCTGAGTTCGAGGAGGAGAACATTCTAACGTTCCCCGATGATTTTACTGTATAGGGGTATGGCACGGAGAGCACCTCTTCTACGGTCCCCTCTACGTCTACCCCTGTACGGACAGTCTTTATGGCCGGCGATAATCATGAAGGATCTACTGATCGACAATGTCTAGAAGTACTTGAAGCCATGCTCCTATCCTTGGTCAAGTCAGTAGACAAAATCAAAGCTGCCTTGCCGACTCAACCAGCAAGGACACCTGAACAAACAAGCTTGGGACCCGCAGTCAATGCGGACTCCAACACGACTGCTCCTCCTTTGGGTGACAATCCTCTAGCATCCGCTCCTTTAGCTGCAGACGAAGCCAGGGAGGCAAGGAGGGAAGTCCAGGAGCTTCGAGCAATATTCAATGCCCGAGACTCCTCCCGGGACCTCAGAATACGACATTCATATCCCGTTGCATGGAGAGACATTCCTTTTCCTTCGTGGTACAAATTGTTTCATATCGATTCTTATGACGAGAAGACCTCTGCCAGCCGGTACATGACTTATTTTAAGGTCACAACAGACCACTTGCCGTATAGTGACGCCATCCTCACACGATTATTTATCGAAGCATTGGAGGGAATCGCGTTCGACTGGTACCGCAACCTCCCAGACAACTGCATCCATCCTTTGACGGCTTCAAACACATGTTCCTGGAAAGGTTCTATGAAGTGGGACATGACGTGATAATGTCGTCTCTTATGGACATCGTTCAGGGAGAAAGGGAGCTAACGAGAAACTACATCGAGCGGTTCTGCCAAACCGTGATGAGATTGCCCCAAGGCAATCCTGAAAGCTCCTTGATCGAAATCTGCCAAAAGAAGTTGCTCATTGCAATCAGCCTCTGGATGGGCAAAGATCAGTAAAGGGATTCGATGACCTTCATCATAAGCGCTACCAATGCGGAGACGAAGTTAAAGAAGGCCCGCCAGCTGGGATTACACATCCCAGATGGAGAGGACAAAGGCAAATGTCCTGGTACCACCTCCAGTAACAACAACAGTGGCGGCACCACCAATAACCGAAACTCCAAAGGCAAACAGGCTATGGTCGTCAGTACGACCAAAAAGCCTGAACAAAAGCAAGCAGAAGTTCCGAAGCCCAAAGAGATGACATACTCTTTTGAAGATAGCCATGTCAAGCCTATCTTCGACATGCTCCTGAAGGCGGGTAGGATCCGACTCTGTGATGTTGAGCGTGAGCGTCGACCGACAGAGATGGAGGACCCAAAGTATTGTCACTTCCACCGCTATTTCCACCATCCTACGCAGAAGTGCTTCACATTAAAGCGGTACATCCAGAACCTCATCAACTCTAATGCTCTGTCGCTGGATTTCGAAGAGGTTACTGTGGTTGCAAATATGGTATCAGTTCAGTTCGGCGACTTCTTCCCAATAAAAACTCAAGACGGGGTAGTACCTGTTCCCCGGGCAACAATAGAGGTTACTAATATTCCACATGTCCGGGACCAGACGACTGGGTTGGTGCCTCTCACCACGTCACTAGGAGAGGTCATATGGGTGCACCTAGACTTAGTACCCGAAGTTACCCAGGCGGTGCCATCTTTAACTAGCAAAAAGAAGGGTAGGAAGTCCAGGTCCCGCCACACAATCTCGGCCGAAGCTGAGGAGGCGGCGGCCATTGTTACCCGGTCTGGTGCACAAGTCCAGCCTATTCTGGATAATTCAGTCGAAGATTCTCAGCCGACAACGCAGCCCGTTACTGATATTCCGGACCATTTCAGCCTCCACCGGCGGACAGATCCAAGCCGAAGAAAACCCGCTTCGACAGGCCGCTCCGTAAGGACGCACCTCTGGGGCTGGAGAGACCTTACAACTTTGACATACTAGCACAACTGGCTAATATGCCAGTAAAGTTGTCGTTATACGAGCTCCTAAGGCTCTCCAAGGATCTTCGCGTCGCATTGAGCGAATGTAACACCCAGTTTTCCAGATGAAGGTAATTTTGAAATTTTGTAATTATAATTATTATTTACTGATATTTATTTCATATTATGATTTTTGGTGATTTTTAATCATTTTTAAACTATTTAAAGTCATGACTTGTGATTTGGTGTTTTGCTAGTGTAACCCTAGAGATAGTGACCTAGAGCCTAGCCATGTGATTAGGGTATTTCATTTATCATTTTTAGTTTGAGGGTATTTTTGTCATTTTTGAATTATTTAAATTTAATATATATTATTTGGAATTTAAAATGATTAATTAGAATGGTATGATTTAAATATTAGTTAATTGATTGCGATGTGGTTTAGGTTAGCCTAACCTAGATTGGACCTAACCTAGATTAGTCATAGCTAGCCTAGTTAGCCACATTGAGTTTAGTAGTATTGGTTAAATAGGTTTAAGTCATGTTTAGCTAAGTGAGTGGTTTACAACTTAACTAGGAAAGAGCCCTAGATTCTAGGCCACTCATTAGACTTGATTCATTGCTAGCCCTTAGATGCATCCTAAAAACCCTAACCCTAGCTAAAGTGGCCAGCCAAGACCCCCCTTGCCTATATAATATCTCCTTAGAAATTTGTGCCTCTTTTCAATATTCTATCATTCTTCCTAAGAACTAGGTGAGCCTCCATTCTATTTTCTTCATAGTTTAATCAATAGAGCTCCATTTTTATTGAGATTTCTTCCATAGTGTTCTAATCACTGTTCTCCTACTGTTTGTGGAGTCATATATCAGATTTGAAACAATTTGGAGATTTGGGTGGCTTTGGAGAGCTCCTTTGAAGAGGCTTTTTGTGTTAAAGAACACACATAGGTAAAATCCTATTCCTCCATTAAAGTTTGGTCTTCTTTGCATAAACACCAAGCCCTAGGTGTCCTTGTGCCGTAGGAATAGGGTTTGCTCAATTTCGTGTCCTGTACGTGTCCGTATCGGACACGTATCAGTAACCAACGTAGGTGTTCGACGAAATGCCACAGAGGGCATTTCGATCGAGATTTTGAAATGTTTTTGAATATGAACTTAGGTTTTTATATGGCTTATTTATTTCCCATTGACTGAGCTAGAATTGAGTCCAGTTCGTGTCGATACTGGACTCGTGGACACGTACGCGCGCGCGCAGCGTGCTGCGTCTCCTGCTACCAGCGTGTTCATGCTCAGTGCACAGAGCACGTGGACACGCGTAGTTGGACATGGAGTGAGGGGCAATGACTGTCGTGTCATCCCCAAAGTTTCGTGTCCTGATGTTTCGTGTCGGGTGAGGAATCTAGCCCGCACTGGACACAGGAACTGTCGACTGAACCCAGTCTGTGTGTTTGAGTTTTGTGTGGTCTTGGACACATTCGTGTCCTGTTTTTGGACACAACATTAACTGTGTGACACGTGCCTATATGGTATATTAATTACCTACCTAATTTTCATCAATTAATTGTTAATTGAATGTAGGAATGGGGATAATCTATTCGACTGATACAGTGATGTATCAGTGAATTATTCACTGTTCTTCAAGTTCATGTTCATTCTAATGACTTAATATCATGGGTTTAGCTATAGTTTAATTGCTGAACAGTTAGTTAACATATTAGAGTTGTGTTGGCATAGTTATGTGTGTTAGACTTTATATTGGGGGTTTTAACAATCGAATTTTCCCAGTTCCTGCAAACCAAGTTATATTGCTTCCTATTTACTATTCTCAGTTAAATTCATTCCTTGTAATTGATTTAGTATGAATTAAATGAGTAAATTAGATTACCTATATGTGTGTGAATGATTAAACCATGCCAATTGAGTTGTGTGAAACACTAAAACTCGAATGTGGGTTGAGTTAAACTGATGTGGAACCCTGTACACAGGGATTAGCTGTACACTGGGAATTATGACCTGAGACACTGAGTTCATTCTCAGTTTTGCAGTTCCTGAATGATGATATCTTGGCTTATCTATAGCTTCTTTTCTGTACATTTAGATACCATGTTAAGTTCTTCATTTTCAGAATTTAAATGATATTTAAATTGTTAATCTTGAAGTTTAAATGTAGATTTTGAATTATGATGAATGATAGAATCCAGATTTACAATGTGGGTTCAATTCGAAATAGGGAATGAAAGCATGAGTTGTTTGTATATAACTGAGTTTTGAAATTCCTGAATTGGTTCTGAAATGAGTTGTCAAGTCATTGCATAAACCTGAGACTTCAATCTCAGTTAAGGTTACATTAACATATATTTCCAGTTTTTTCAGAAAACTGAGTTTGTTACATAGAATTGAATTGGGTTGTATTGAAATTCCTGAGAATACCATGTTGTAATACCTGAGAATCATGTACACTGTTTCCCTGTCACACAAAATTCCTCACATTGCCATGTATCATGTACATACACTATCTCACAGTTCACACACACCTGTTATATTCCCTGTCCTTGGAATTCCTACTGAAACTATCACAGTTTCCTTCTTAACACACACACCTATCTAAATCCACACACACTCTAACACAGGTCATTTGCCTGTGAGCATTAACCCACATTGAATCATGTATAGACACATGTTCCTGCCACTTGAGAATACTCCTTACACACATCTTCTACACACACACACACTGGAACACTCACACACTGATTTCTGATTCCCCTCACATGTATCACAGTCACATACACACATCACATGTTATCCCCCTCTCTATGAAATACATGTATATATTCTATATGAGTATGCCTATAGCTATATATAGCATGTCTAATATAATGTGATGTGTAAATGGTAGAGTAGGATATGGAAATTTCTATGTGCAATAGCTAATGTGCTAGGCATATTCCTATTATATATATATATAGATAGATATATAAATATTCATATGTGTGAATAGTGATATACATATATATGTGGTATTGGCCTATGGTGTGTCTGTTAGACTAGTGAGAGCTTAGTTAGACTTGTTTAGTCTTGGTTAGGCCTAGAATAGACTGGTTAGACTAGTATAGACTTGTTTGACTTAGGTTTGACTTGGTTGACCTAGTTTGACTTCTAGGGTTGACCAAGGTTGACCTAGAGTTGACTTTGGTCTAGATTGACCTAGAATCATGTAGAATGCATAGTAGAACTTTATGTTATCATTTTAGACTTGTTGTGACTTGTGCTGTTCTGATTAGGAGCCAGACACCTCTCATCGGACAGTACTTTTCATCCGAACACTCAGATAGCAGGCGAGTTCATTCTCTGATCATTTTATATCTTGCTCAGGATTATATTTCCTGCTTTAGATTATCTTACTTGATGCTGACACGTTGGTAACACGGATTGGTACTATATGGATCCCTTCATGAGATGTTATCCCTCTCGGGAGCATCAGATACTCTTGTCTCGTGTGTTTCACTTACATCATGTATCTTTTGCTTCTATTATCATGAATCTTCGAGAATCAGCTAGTGACTCATGTACCCTCATGATCACCGAGCCTTCACGAATCAATTCATGAATCACCCTTTATGGCAATGTAGTATAATCATGAATCTTACGTAACTTGACTGGATCCTTGTGTATTGATTGGGGATGGGGGAGTATAAATGAACATGTGGATAATTCCAAGTAGTGTAATCATGAATCAATTCCATAGTGTAATCACGAATCAGTCCCTAGCCATTCACATGTTTATCCTGTACTCTGAATCACTAGCACTGTCTCTCTTTATATATCATAGATATTTACTTATAGTCTCTCTCTCTTACATTATGCTATTCTTTAGTTTTCTGTATTTTATTCTCTAGCATGATTATATTTCCTTTTCTGCTATGACTTGTTGAGATGTATTGTGCTCGCTCCTGTCCTGACTGGACCTGTTGAAATATTACAGAGGATGAGGATGAGGCCTTCTGCTCTACTTATTACGGTGCTACCTTAGATGAGTGCTTGGACCTGGACCAGCAGCAGGTCCCACTAGCAGTGGATGACAGTCCTCTAGACTAGGATGTTTTCATTTACATTACTCTCTGGATGACTGTATATATTTGATACTTAGGATATGTACTTATCTTAGACACTTATACTCTCTGTTAGTACTTGTGGATTTCCTTTCTTTTCAGCAGTATCTATCTATCTATCTATCTATCTATCTTCTATCTTATCTTCTGCCTTAGTTATGATTGAGTTTACTTTCTGCTATGTCACCCCCATTCGGGGAGTATAAACTATTTAGCATTATATTGTTAGATGTTGTGACCTAGGACAGCGTTCTACCGCCGACACTGCGACATAGGCTAGACGTACCCACGTCTCATGCCCTTACTCTAGGGTGCGGGTCGTGACACGTTTTAGTGGTGGCCCATGCAGGTCGAATTTATGTAGTGGTATTCAAACTAGAGTATCACTACAACCTGCAGTAGGATTAGGATATTTTTGAAGGTACTCAATCATAATAGGAAAACTCTTAATCAGATTCCTTTTTATCTAAATTGTTGCTTATTGACTTCCCTTAAATATAAACTGTCCTTCCTTGAATTTTTGCTTCATTCTCAGAAATTACTTCTTGTTTTGATCTGTCTTCATGATGGTTATGGAAACACGATCTCATCACTCCGGTTCGGGGAATACTATCGAGAGGCTGGCCACCTCTTGTCGTGTTCATCAGGGCCTCGAGACCGCAGCTCCTGTTGTGCTGACTCAGGTTGACATTTCTGCTACATTGGAGGTGCACTGTACAAAGACTTTTTTTCGTCATTTTCGATTTCTCTCAGCAGCAGCGGTTCATGCAGCATCAACAGCAGACCAGGGGAAACCAGCAGGGGCGAGCTATCGTCAGGATAGTCGAGGATATACAGACCATTGGAGATCTTGTTGCAAGTTCCATTTTTCTCGATTCCATTCCCGCAATTGTCTTTTATAACTACCTTGAAATTTGATTCCATCTGTTCCTTGTTGATTGATTAATTTTGTTATGTTGCTATTTTGTTATGTTTGTTTTTTTCTTCTAAGAAAATCATATGGGCTAGGTCACCTCAGTTATGGGATCTAGAATCTTCGATACTTGTGTTAGTTGGCATAGTGAGGACATGTAGTCAGATTTTGGATGTATTTCTCGGGTATAGGAATTTAAGGTTTTTGCTGTCGCATGCGACAATGCAAAAATTTTAAATACCATGAACCTAGAGGTACGTACCTTAGTCAAGGACTCTGTGATTATCGTAGCCTTGCTCACTAGCATGATGAAGACTCTGGACAACATGATTTTGGACAGACGCATATGATTAAAAGATTGTATCTTGAGAAGGTTTTAAACATCATACCCTTATGTTGTTATAAATAACTTAGGAGTAGGGATATTTTAGTTTGTAGAACTTATTCATAGGTAGATTTTTATAGTGTAATGATATGACGACTTGTAGAGTGTCTATACCCTAGAGATGATAGTTAGTAGTGGTATTAGAATAGTAACCCATTGTAGATAATTTCCCTGTTATTTATAATACCAACCAGTTTACATATAGGATGTTAGTATGCCTTACAGCCTTCATGATTGTTATTACTTTCCTTACCTTTTCCAGTGAGGCACCCATGACCAGAGCCTGTCCTTGAGTATAGTTGCAGTTCACATAAGACCGAGAGGTCTATTTATATAGATAGGTTACAGATGATATTGGCATATGGGATATGGGTTGGTTGGTACCTATAGGTCATTGTTGTATAGGATTATTGACAAGTTATTTAGCCTATATTTTGGTTCAGTTTTATATTTTAGTTAAGTTCTCTTTGTGTTGAGTTCAGTCATGATTGATCAACCTTTATAGGCAGTGTGTAGACCCTTCATTAGAGACCCTCTTCCCTTGGTTCAAACTATTTCAGGTTGTTTACTGCACTCAAAATTTATTACCTACCATATTGCATCATAGGTTTCACTGGACCATAGTTCAGACCCGAATTATTGACTCACCAATATAACCATTAATCCCTTACCATATTCTGCATATCTGGAGAGTTAGTATCGTGCATATTAGAGGTCTGCACTCATCCTTACTCCTGTACATGGTGACCTACTGCATCTCTTAGCATTTACCTTACTTGATAGCCTTATAATACCCTTCATTATAACCTGTAGTACCTGCCCTACAAAACCTTTTTGGGCAGGGTTGTTCAGTCCTTTTAGGATAGTTGCATTCATTGGGGATATAATGTGGGTTGTTGATAAGAGTTCTCCCTTGACCACTGTTCTGTCCCAACACACCCTGCAGTATCGGACCCCTTCATTGGAGTGCTAGGCATGTGGTAGGGAGTGTGTGTTTAGACCCTGAGTAGAGTTGAGGTGATGAGGGTTAATATATATAGTTGTATATATATGTAATGTATTTTGATTGGTACGTAGCCTGCACTCGTTTGCAGTATACTGCCTATTGCATTCCTTGTACACCAGTTTGGTTCACTTCTTCAGACCACTGTCCTGCATGTAGTTAGTTCAGCCAGATATAGAGGAGAGGCCAGGTTGATCTAGAGGCATGTTTCAGTCACCATGTAGGTTTTCTTTCACTTTGACTTTACAAGTAGACCCAAATGTCTTGTCCTTTAGCTCAAAATTTCAGTCTCCTTGGCATCATTCCCTTTTGCCTATATTGATGTTTCAGACCATTCATCCTTAGCCTAAATTCTAAGCATCTGTTCAGTCACTTATAAGTTTAGTCTACTTTAACCCTTGGTTGGTCAGTCATATATATATATAGATGATATACTTAGGATATATGTGATGGGTTGTTATTCTTGAGCATATATATGTGGTATTTGGGATTGGTGTGCTCAGCTTGTAGGTACTTAGTTATGGGTGACTTGATAGGATTGGTAAGTTAAGAGCTAGCCTATTATAGAGTTTCTCTTTTTAAAAATTCTAGTTGCCAACACTTAGGTAGCTAGCATAGGTAAAATCCTAAGAAGTTGACCAGCTGATGACCAGGTACTAGGATATTGAGAAAATTGACTAGTGATTGACTATGTTTGACTCAGTTGATTAGAGATAGGATTAGAAGTAGGTTGTTTGTTTTGTTGTTTGATCATGTTTGATTATTTAGTAACATGAGACCCTGTTTGTGTTTAGGTCGGAGACATGGTTTCTCTGCGGATATCTCCGACTCGTGGTACTATACGTTTTGGTGGAGGTGGAAAGCTTAGTCCGCGCTTCATCGGACCTTTCGTGATCAGCGGGAGAGTCGGTGACGTGGCATACAGGCTAGACTTGCCACCTACACTAGTGGGTGTCCACAATGTATTCCATGTATCATAGTTGAGACGGTATGTGGCTGACCCTAGCCATATGCTTGATCATTCAGAGATTGAGGTAGGGCCTACTCTCAGTTATCCAGAGCAGCCAGTGGAGATTCTGGATTGCCGAGAGAAGGTGCTGAGAAATCAGGTGATACCCCTGGTTCGCGTCGCATGGAGGCATCATTCTCCAAGAGAGTCTACCTGGGAGCGGGAGGATGAGATGCGCGAGCGATACCCTTATCTTTTTGGACCGTGAGGTATGATCGTCTATCCTTCTCATTGTTAGTTTCACCTTTTAATTTCGAGGACGAAATTTTTATAAGGTAGGTAGGATTGTAACACCCAGTTTTCCAAATGAGAGTAATTTTAAAATTTTGTAATTATAATTATTATTTACTGATATTTATTTCATATTATGATTTTTGGTGATTTTTAATCATTTTTAAACTATTTAAAGTCATGACTTGTGATTTGGTGTTTTGCTAGTGTAACCCTAGAGATAGTGACCTAGAGCCTAGCCATGTGATTAGGGTATTTCATTTATCATTTTTAGTTTGAGGGTATTTTTGTCATTTTTGAATTATTTGAATTTAATATATATTATTTGGAATTTAAAATGATTAATTAGAATGGTGTGATTTAAATATTAGTTAATTGATTGCCATGTGGTTTAGGTTAGCCTAACCTAGATTGGACCTAACCTAGATTAGTCATAGCTAGCCTAGTTAGCCACATTGAGTTTAGTAGTATTGGTTAAATAGGTTTAAGTCATGTTTAGCTAAGTGAGTGGTTTGCAACTTAACTAGGAAAGAGCCCTAAATTCTAGGCCACTCATTAGACTTGATTCATTGCTAGCCCTTAGATGCATCCTAAAAACCCTAACCCTAGCAAAAGTGGCCAGCCAAGACCCCCCTTGCCTATATAATATCTCCTTAGAAATTTGTGCCTCTTTTCAATATTCTATCATTCTTCCTAAGAACTAGGTGAGCCTCCATTCTATTTTCTTCATAGTTTAA
This sequence comes from Iris pallida, assembly GCA_029216955.1. Classification (NCBI taxonomy): domain Eukaryota; kingdom Viridiplantae; phylum Streptophyta; class Magnoliopsida; order Asparagales; family Iridaceae; genus Iris; species Iris pallida. The sequence continues at coordinate 11,633 of JANAVB010008639.1, read as the reverse complement.
TCAATAGAGCTCCATTTTTATTGAGATTTCTTCCATAGTGTTCTAATCACTGTTCTCCTACTGTTTATGGAGTCACATATCAGATTTGAAACAATTTAGAGATTTTGAGTGGCTTTGGAGAGCTCCTTTGAAGAGGCTTTTTGTGTTGAAGAACACACATAGGTAAAATCCTATTCCTCTATTAAAGTTTGGTTTTCTTTGCATAAACACCAAGCCCTAGGTGTCCTTGTGCCGTAGGAATAGGGTTTGCTCGATTTCGTGTCCTGTACATGTCCGTATCGGACACGTATTAGTAACCAACGTAGGTGTTCGACGAAATACCACAGAGGGCATTTCGATCGAGATTTTGAAATGTTTTTGAATAGGAAATTAGGTTTTTATATGGCTTATTGATTTTCCATTGACTGAGCTGGATTCGAGTCCAGTTCGTGTCGATACTGGACTCGTGGACACGCGCGCGCGCGCAGCGTGCTGCGTCCCCTGCTACCAGCGTGTTTGTGCTCAGTGCACAGAGCACGTGGACATGCATGGTTGGACATGGAGTGAGGGGCAATGACTGTCGTGTCATCCCCAAAGTTTCGTGTCCTGATGTTTCGTGTCGGGTGAGGAATCTGGCCCGTACTGGACACAGAAACTGTCGACTGAACCCAGTCTGTGTGTTTGAGTTTTGTATGGTCTTGGACACATTCGTGTCCTGTTTTTGGACACCACATTAACTGTGTGACACGTGCCTATATGGTATATTATTTACCTACCTAATTTTCATCAATTAATTGTTAATTGAATGTAGGAATGGGGATAACCTATTCGACTGATACAGTGATGTATCAGTGAATTATTCACTGTTCTTCAAGTTCATGTTCATTCTAATGACTTAATATCATGGGTTTAGCTATAGTTTAATTTCTGAATAGTTAGTTAACATATTAGATTTGTGTTGGCATAGTTATGTGTGTTAGAATTTACATTGGGGGTTTTAACAATCGAATTTTTCCCAGTTCCTGCAAACCAAGTTATATTGCTTCCTGTTTACTATTCTCAGTTAAATTCATTCCTTGTAATTGATTTAGTATGGATTAAATGAGTAAATTAGATTACCTATATGTGTGTGAATGATTAAACCATGCCAATTGAGTTGTGTGAAACACTAAAACTCGAATGTGGGTTGAGTTAAACTGATGTGGAACCCTGTACACAGGGATTAGCTGTACATTGGGAATTATGACCTGAGACACTGAGTTCATTCTCAGTTTTGCAGTTCCTGAATAATAATATCATGGCTTATCTATAGCTTCTTTTCTGTACATTTAGATACCATGTTAAGTTCTTCATTTTCAGAATTTAAATGATATTTAAATTGTTAATCTTGAAGTTTAAATGTAGATTTTGAATTATGATGAATGATAGAATCCAGATTTACATATGTGGGTTCAATTCGAAATAGGGAATGAAAGCATGAGTTGTTTGTATATAACTGAGTTTTGAAATTCCTGAATTGGTTCTGAAATGAGTTGTCAAGTCATTGCATAAACCTGAGATTTCAATCTCAGTTAAGGTTACATTAACATATGTTTCCAGTTTTCTCAGAAAACTGAGTTTGTTACATAGAATTGAATTGGGTTGTATTGAAATTCCTGAGAATACCATGTTATAATACCTGAGAATCATATACACTGTTTCCCTGTCACACAAAGTTCCTCACATTGCCATGTATCATGTACACACACTATCTCACAGTTCACACACACCTGTTATATTCCCTGTCCTTGGAATTCCTACTGAAACTGTCACAGTTTTCTTCTTAACACACACACACCTATCTAAATCCACACACACTCTAACACATAGGTCATTTGCCTGTGAGCATTAACCCACATTGAATCATGTATAGACACATGTTCCTGCCACTTGAGAATACTCCTTACACACACATCTTCTACACACACACACACACACACTGGAACACACACACACTGATTTCTGATTCCCCTCACATGTATCACAGTCACATACACACACATCACATGTTATCCCCCTCTCTATGAAATACATGTATATATTCTATATGAGTATGCCTATAGCTATATATAGCATGTCTAATCTAATGTGATGTGTAAATGGTAGAGTAGGATATGGAAATTTCTATGTGCAATAGCTAATGTGCTAGGCATATTCCTATTGTATATATATAGATAGATATATAAATATTCATATGTGTGAATAGTGATATATATATATATATATATATATATATATATATATATATATATATATATATATATATATATATATGTGGTATTGGCCTATGGTGTGTTTGTTAGACTAGTGAGAGCTTAGTTAGACTTGTTTAGTCTTGGTTAGGCCTAGAATAGACTGGTTAGACTAGTATAGACTTGTTTGACTTAGGTTTGACTTGGTTGACCTAGTTTGACTTCTAGGGTTGACCAAGGTTGACCAAGAGTTGACTTTGGTCTAGATTGACCTAAAATTATGTAGAATGCATAGTAGAACTTTATGTTATCATTTTAGACTTGTTGTGACTTGTGCTGTTCTGATTAGGAGCCAGACACCTCTCCTCGGACAGTACTTTTCATCCGGACACTCAGATAGCAGACGAGTACATTCTCTGATCATTTCATATCTTGCTCAGGATTATATTTCCTGCTTTAGATTATCTTACTTGATGCTGACACGTTGGTAACACGGATTGGTACTATATGGATCCCTTTATGAGATATTATCCCTCTCGGGAGCATCAGATACTCTTGTCTCATATGTTTCACTTACATCATGTATCTCTTGCTTCTATTATCATGAATCTTCGGGAATCAGCTAGTGACTCATGTACCCTCATGATCACCGAGCCTTCACGAATCAATTCATGAATCACCCTTTATGGGCAATGTAGTATAATCATGAATCTTAACGTAACTTGACTGGATCCTTGTGTATTGATTGGGGATGGGGGAGTATAAATGAACATGTGGATAATTCCAAGTAATGTAATCATGAATCAATTCCGTAGTGTAATCACGAATCAGTCCCTAGCCATTCACATGTTTATCCTGTACTCTGAATCACTAGCACTGTCTCTCTTTTATATATCATAGATATTTACTTACAGTCTCTCTCTCTTATATTATGCTATTCTTTAGTTTTCTGTATTTTATTCTCTAGCATGATTATATTTCCTTTTCTGCTATGACTTGTTGAGATGTATTGTGCTCGCTCCTGTCCTGACTGGACCTATTGAAATATTACAGAGGATGAGGATGAGGCCTTCTGCTCTACTTATTATGGTGCTACCTTAGATGAGTGCTTGGACCTGGACCAGCAGCAGGTCCCACTAGCAGTGGATGACAGTCCTCTAGACTAGGATGTTTTCATTTACATTACTCTCTGGATGACTGTATATATTTGATACTTGGGATATGTACTTATCTTAGACACTTAGACTCTCTGTTAGTACTTGTGGATTTCCTTTCTTTTCAGCAGTATCTATCTATCTATCTATCTATCTTCTATCTTATCTTCTGCCTTAGTTATGATTGAGTTTACTTTCTGCTATGTCACCCCCATTCGGGGAGTATAAACTGTTTAGCATTATATTGTTAGATGTTGTGACATAGGACAGTGTTCTACCGCCGACACTCCGGCGTAGGCTGGACGTACCCACGTCTCGTGTCCTTACTCTAGGGTACGGGTCGTGGCAGCGAAGCACTTCAGAACGCTGATGCCTACTTAGCCCAGGTCAAGCCTATAGGGGATGACTCGTCAGCAGATATCCAGGGTAACAATTATGCAGATGTAATGCCCAACATCGTATTCACCCCACAGGACATGTTTATCAAGACCAACTTGCATGATCGCCCCTTGTACTACACTGGATACATAGGCGACATCAAGGTGGATCGGATGCACATCGATCCTGGCCCATCAATAAGCATCATCCCAAAAAGTTTGCTTCAACTCCTGGGCATCCCTATGCACCGGATTGCATCGACCAACACTGCTATTAACGGTTTTAACTCGGGAAGAAGCTATCCCCTGGGAAAGATTCACTTGAAATGTCAGATCGGTGATCTGAGGACGGAGGTTACCTGCTACGTCATAGATGCAGACACATCCTATAATATCTTCTTGGGGCGTCCATGGATACATGACTACATGATCGTGCCATCCACACTCCACCAGTGCTTCAAGTATGTCAGTAAGCACGGCTTCGTGAAGACGAAATTTGCCGACATCGATCCCTTCAAAAGGGTTGAGTCTTACTATTCTTCTAAGGCTTGTCTATATGAGGAATCTAAGAAGCACATAACCGACGAACTGGAGGCCATTACAGGGTCAAACGAGCCTCTGAAAATCTATCTCCAGGCTCGTAAATCGGGCAAAGCTGCACCCCTTGTCGCAACTTTGCATAAAGAGGTGCCCGGTTCCCCCACCCCAGCTGCACAGTTGGAACCAATGGTTATCCGACTCCCGAGGTCCAGCCAGGAGCCAAAACCCGTCGTGGAGCCGATGGTGATCCGATTGCCAAAATCTAATCAAAGGCGATCGGAAGATGCGAGGCCCTCTGTGGGGCCGATGGTGATCCGATTGCCAAAATCCAATCAAAGGCAATCGGAAGATGCAAGGTCCTCTGTTGAGCCGATGGTTATCCGCCTCCCCAAGATGAGCCGACAGCCAAGTGTTGATCCGAGGCCCTCAAGCAAACCAATGCCATAAGCAGAGCCCTTGGTGGTCAAGCTACCCAAGACGTTGCTCCAGCCTCTGGTCACATAGGGGGTAGCCGAAGAGGAGGCAGAACTCGCAAAATATCTGGTTGCACATGTTGATAGTCCCTCGGCTGATGATGTAATTCCTCTCAACAAAATACCTTAGTTCATCAATAAAAGGTTGACGTTGAACTATCCTGAGTGTAATAAGCTTAGTCTGTTGTATGCTATGGAGCACGGTCTGGACATTAACCTGCACACACAGGTGACAACCGTCCATATCGTAAACCGACTTACTCCCATTAGAGGTACCTACTTCCTTGTCCCAGACAAAAGAAAAAGGGATCACACGATCATCTTCGACAGAAAAGTAGGTCCTCAACCTTTCGTGCCAGAGGGGTTCGATCTCGAACCCGACACTGGAAGATTGCCGCTCTACCTATATAGTTCCCGAGCTGAGTATTTCATGCAAAAGTAAGGGTACGACATGGAGACTACCCTAGGTCTGAATTACGACAATGGCCGGCGATTGCCTCTGCAGCTGTCAGCCCCGGCTGGGAAACCTCAAGATTATTACAGCAAGTCCAGACACGATCTCGGTTATGTTACACCAGTAACAACGCCCGAAAGCTCCGATGAGGAATACGAGTGGCATTCTCACTCATCCGAATAGCCTACATACGATTCGATGATAACATTAGGATATATTCAGGCAGACATTATCTGTCAACATGGCATCCGCTGATATTCAGGAAGAAGACGAAGATCTGCCCGAATCTATTGAATTAGAGCCATAGGACCAACAGCTGGATGTACAGTGGAAGAAGCGCTTTGAACTACGAGACCCTCATACTGAAGATGAGGTCATACAAGTTGACCTCGGTGATGGATCCTCCTCGAAGCCAATCTTCATTAGTAAAAGCCTGATGGACGATGAGCGGGAGTCACTATTGTAACTCGTCAGAGAATATATCGACGTCTTCGCTTGAAGCTATGAAGACATGCCAGGGCTAAACCCCGAGATTGTACTTCATAAGCTTAATATTCATCCAGACGCAAAACCAGTCAAACAACAGCAACGACGGTTCCGTCCAGACATCATGAACTCTATCGAAGCAGAAGTAAACAAGCTTATAGCTAGCAGTTTTATCCACGAGGAGCAGCACCCAGACTGGGTAGCTAATATAGTACCGGGCATCAAGAAGAACGAAAAGATTTGAATCTGCATCGACTTCCGCAATCTGAATGCGGCATGTCCTAAGGATGAATTCCCTCTTCCCATCACCGACAGAATAATCGATAATACGTGTGGCTTCGAGCGCATGTCCTTTATGGATGGCTTTTCGGGATACAATCAAATCAAAATGTCTCCAGATGACGATAAGCATACATCATTTCGAACACCGATCGGCGTGTATTGCTACACAGTCATGCCCTTCGGCCTGAAGAACGTCGGTGCTATATATCAACGAGCTATGAGTGTCATCTTCAGAGATCACTTACGCAAGACGGTGGAGTGTTATGTTGACGACATCGCCGTTAAAAGCCGCTCCAAGGATGATCACTTACATGATTTGAGGACAGTGTTTGACTTTATACGAGCGCACAATCTGAAGATGAATCCCACCAAGTCCTTCCTGGGTGTGTCCAGCAGGAAATTCTTGGGCTTTGTCATTACTTCCCGGGATATTCACATAGACCCCGATAAAACAAAAGCAATCCTGGAGATGAGTCCACCGACGAACCTCCGCGAACTCCGAGGCCTTCAGAGAAGACTAGCCTACATCAGGAGGTTCATATCTAACCTCTTATGGCGATGTCAACCATTCACACAACTCATAAAGAAAGGCGTCTCTTTTGTATGGAATGAGGAATGTCAACGCGCCTTTGATGACATTAAGGAATATCTGTCGAATCCGTCAGTTTTGGTAGCCCCGGTCGCCGGAAAGCCCTTCCTGCTCTATGTGCGGGCAATGGAACATTCCCTCGATGCCTTGCTAGTACAGAACAATGATACAGGGCACGAACAAGCCATCTATTACCTCAGCAGAATGATAGTGGAGCCGAAACATAGGTACACCGCTGTGGAGAAGGAATGCCTTGTCTTGGTGTTTGCCATTCAGAAAACACGACACTATGTGACAGGGCAGATCATCCATGTTGTCTCACGAGTTAACCCCCTCAGGGTTCTCATGACCAAGCCGGGCGTACTCAGTTCTCATCTAGCCACCTGGGCGATATTGTTGTCCCCCTATGACATGGTTTTTGTTCTACAGAAGGCTATCAAAAGTCGTTAACTCAAACATGACTTCACATGATGCCGTTTGGCAAATGTTCTTCGACGGTACTTCAAGGACGGAGTCCCAAGGTGATATCGTCACTGGAGTCTGGATAGTATTAATTTCTCCCTCTGGATTCGTGGTCAATCGGGATTATTCTCTCACAGAACCCTGTTCAAACAACGTCGCTGAATATAATGCTCTGGTCATCGGGCTCCGACTCACAAAAGGAGTGGGGGTCGAATACCTAGAAGCATATGGCGACTAGCAGTTGATTGTTAATCAAATCCGAGGCTCGTACGAGGTTTGCAACGAGGACTTGATTCCTTATCATCAGACAACAATTACCATCATTGCAACCTTGGAGGGGTTCTTTATAGAGCATGTACCTAGGCTCTAAAATATTTAATCCGATGCCCTAACAGGCCTCGCCGCTTCCTTGGCGGTTCTAAATCATGCTCATCATCTAGTCGACATGATAGGCCATGAGCTGGTCTGTCCCTAAAACAACGTTCAACTTGGTACGAGTTACTCCGCCCAGATAACCAATGATGTACAAGAATGGAGACTCCCGTTCATCGACTTTGCAGTCTACAGGATTCTGTCTGAGAATGCGAAAGAAGCAACTTCAATCAGAAGGCGTTCTCTTAGATTCTTCTATGATACAGAAATAAAAATGCTATATCGACGATCCTACGACGGGCTACTGTTAAGATGCTTGTAAAATACAGAAGCCAAGGAAGCCCTATGCGAGACTCACGATGGCGTTTGCGGGGCTCACCAACCTGGCCCGAAGTTGCAAGACCGTCTTCGTCGGATGGGCTATTATTGGCCTACGATGGTAGCAGATGCCGTCAATTATGCAAAGAAGTGTTGGGCTTGTCAGATCCATGCAGACTTTATACATCTGCCATCCGAATTCTTGTTCCCAACAGTGGCTTCTTGGCCATTTGAAGCATGGGGAATGGATATCATCGGCCCAATCACCCCGCTGTTGTCCAAGGGGTACCGGTTTATACTTGCAATCACCGATTACTTCTCCAAGTGGGCGGAAGCTATTCCGCTTGTAGAGGTAAAGATATCAAACGTGATTAGTTTCATAAAACATCACGTCATCTACCATTTTGGACTGCTCCGGAGGATTATTCACGACAATGGTCCACAGTTTGCAAGCCATGCTTTCTATCGATTTTGTGACAAGATTCAGATTCAGAATGTGGCTTCGACGGCATACAACCCATCGGCTAACGGTCTAGCTGAAGCTTTTAACAAAACCATAATCAAGCTTCTTTAAAAGTTTGTGTCTTCAAACAAGCACGACTGGAACGAAAAGCTGGGCGAATGCTTGTGGGCGTACCGTACTACGATTCAGACGGCTACAGGAAATATACCGTTCTCTCTGGTTTACGGGAGCGAGGCAGTTCTCCCGTTGGAGACCCAGATCCCCTCACTTCGCGTGGCCCTTACTTACTGGTTGACGTCGGACAATAACTACCGTCGGCGGCTACAAGAATTGAAAGCCTTAGACGAGAAGCGTTTGCAAGCTCAACAAAGCGTCAAGCTCTATCAAGCATGCATCTCTCGAGCCTTCAATAAGAAAGTCAAGCAGAGGACGTTCCAAGTAGGCGATCTCGTCTTGGCCGTTCGCAGACCGATGGTCATGACTCAAAAAACCGTCGATAAATTCTAGTCCAAATAGGAGGGTCCATTCATCATCGAGACCGTATTCTCCAACGGCGCATACCGGCTCGCAAAACAGAATGGAGACTTGCTTATGATGCCTATAAACGACAAGTTCCTGAAGAAATACTATGTCTAAGGACATGCTGGTACTTCCTCGAACCACTAAATGTTCCAGACTGTCGAGTTATGTACACCAAGTACCTCTGAACTTACACTCTATTAGCTCCGGGTGGATTCACATTGCATCCCCCTGGGTGACAAGTCATGTATACTAAATACCTCTGAACTTCCACCCTAATGCTTCACCCCGCCGGAGTCTGCCAGGTTCTTTTTGTTGTCTCTGTATAAACTTCCTGGTTTTGATTATCGTATATCACGTCCACATTACCTCTGATATAGATAATCTCCTAACTTAACACCTGTACCCAATCCGGGATAAAATCATGGTATTAAGGTCGCAGAACCTATCACGTCCATATTACCTCTGTTAGATTTTGTTTCAAATCTATTACCCGTACTACCAGTGCGCAAAAGGATAATAGGTCCACCAAAAATCATTCAAATCTGTTACCCGCACCACTAGTGCGCAAAAGGATAATAGGTCCACAAAAATCAATCAAATCTATTGCTCGCATCTCCAGATGCACAAAAGGGCAATAGGTCCGCAAAAAATTATTCGAATCTATTACTCGCACCACCAGTGCGCAAAAGGGTAATAGGTCCACAAAAATTATTCAAATCTATTACTCGCATCTCCAAATGCATAAAAGGGTAATAGGTCCACAAAAAGTCCCCTAAGTGGGATGTCCTCTACCAATCACAAATGTTGTATTAGGCCCTCTAGTACGAGCATTCCAGATACCACAAACAAAGAATGAAGTGAATGTATTCTTTTATTCAAAATCAGTTACATTCATAGGACTACATCTCCAGCAGCAAAAAGAAAAAGGGGGAAATTCACTACTCATCAGCAATACATTGCACAGTGAGTATCGCCTCAAGTGGCACAGTGGGGCGGTCGATCTTCAATTTAGCCCGACGTTCAGCTTTCTAGGTCAGTTTGGCAGCACCACGCCTTCGTCAAAAGGCAGTTTCGTAGCCCTCGAAAGGAGTCATGTTTTACTGCTGAGAAGCAAACAAGACTGTTGAACCTTCGAGAAGCCACACGAAGGAGGGCAAATATAGCATGCTAAAAGCATCTACAAGTGTTAACTTTTTTCTCTCCGTATTACGGACGTCCTAGGCCCGTTCCTCTAAGAGGCCATTGTTTGCAAAAACAAAAGTATAAAACTTTATTGATACAAACTATAATAAAGATTACAAGAATTCTGGGAAAATTACAACTATAGGAATCCAATCTTGATGACGATTGCTTTATCCCTTGGACGATGTGAACTTTGAAGACGAAACCTTTGAAGTTGAAAACAACTCTGGAAATTGAAGGCAAAAGCCTCTGAAGTTGAAGACAAAAGTCTCGGAAGAATGCAGCAGCACTTTGGCAAGAACTCCTGAACTCTCTGATTTCTGATCTCTGATCTTGATTCCCCTTGAAATGAAGACTTGAAACTCTATTTATAGAGTTCTGAAAATAACTAACTTTCAGTTATTTTGGACTGCGCAAGCTGATTTGCGCAGCAACTGATTTGCGCAGCATTGGATTGCGCCGGCAGTTATTGGATCGTGGGCCAACTATCTGGGACACATGGCATCATTTGATTGAAATATGCATGATCGTGCATAGACAATTGCCACGTAATGAGCAATTGATGGCATGAATGTCACATGTAATTTGTCAGTTATGTTGGTAGAATGCGCAAAGTGAACTGCGCAGAAATGGTTTGCGCAACCACCGATTTGCGCATGCATGGTTTGTGCAACCACGGATTGCGCTGCCACCTGTCAGCCGCCCTCGAGCACTGTGCGGCGTCAAAAATGAATGGCCTCCTCGTTATTCGTATTGTCAGCTGTCAGGAAGATCTGATTTGATTCAGTCAATGATGACTTCTGCTACGTCAGCCTGCGCAGTTGGGAACATGCACAAACCAATCTGCGCAAAGTGATGTCTGCGCAATCTGTTTTCTGTGCAACTCATCAAAATGATAAATATCTTGAATTTTTGACTTTGTTAATTGATGTAACTTGATTTTTTAGGACCTACAAGACCCCCTTCAAAGTTTTTGAAAGTTGATTATAATCAAAATTTCGAAATACTTTGAATTTTTAAATGTTGAATCGTTTTGCGCAATATGATGAGCTGTCTGCGCAAAGCGAATGGACCACAAGTTTAGACGCAATCCGAGGCGGCCGTTTCATTTTTTGAAAACTATAAATAGTCCTCCTCATATTTCAAAGTATTCTTTACTTGCTGTCTTCGTGCACTTGAGAGAGAATTTCTGAACTCTTTCTTCCTTTCTTCTCCGACGATTTGTCATGGCTCCACGATGATCAAATGCTGCCGCTGCCGCCGCCGCGAAGGGAAAAGCTCCGGCCGAGTCTTCTGACAGGGTTGCACGGCGAGCTTCCAGACATGAATCCGCACACCCTGCTCTGAGAGGTAGTTGAACCGATCGAAAACCCCTTCTTAGGGTGATTCGACTCCTTTGAAACTCATCTCTTTTTAGAGATAAGTTCATATTGCGCCACCCTTTTTAGGGTTTCGGTTGCATCAACTATCAGTTCTTCATTTTTATGAAGGCTGCATTCTTGCGCAAATTGTTGATTTGTGCTGACAGGAAGTCAGCGCAAACAATTAAGTTGTGCAGATATCAGCGCAAACCATTGCTTTACGCACCTTTAATGATGCGCAAACTGATATTGCGCAAGTCATGTCAGCGCAATCTGAGGTTGCGCAAATCATGTCAGCGTAGTCTGATGTTGCGCAAATCATGTCAGCGTAGTCTGAAGTTGCGCATATCATGTCAGCGCAGTCTGAAGTTGCGCAAATCATGTTTCA
>JANAVB010008638.1:0-24466 GCA_029216955.1 Iris pallida | reverse complement strand
TTGCTTCTGCCTCGCGCCTCCCAGCCTCCGGATCTGGTTCGGCCTCAGCCTACGTCTTCCCGTCGGCGTTCCCCGAGCTCTCCTTCGTGCTTCGCCGCCCCCAGCGCCCCTTCTGTCCGTGCGTCTCCCCCTGCTTTGCTCCTATCTCCGGCGCTCTCTCTCTCCGTCCGCGTCGGTAGTCCTCGCCCACCGGAGCCGCCTTCTTCGGTCTCCGGTGCTCTCGCGGAGTCGATTCCCCCCCGTCCCCGGCTCGCGTCCGTGGCTGCCCCCGTCCCTTCGCCGGAGCCCCCAATCCCCGCCTTTCTCTCGGCCTCCCCCGACGGAGCTTCGCGCCGGGCACCGCGCTGGGAGAGGGGGTCCTCGTGTCTCGTGCCCCTCCTTCGGTCAGAGCCCCCCCCCGCTCGGGCAGTGCGCCCTCGAACCGCGCGCCCTCGGGCCCCGTACTTTTTTTCCCCTCGGTCTTCGTGCGACGGGAGGCGCGCCCCGTCTGTTCGGTTTTCGGCCTCGCCGGACGCTGCCCCTTCGTCTTCCCTACCCTTCGTCGGAGCCCCCGCCCCTCTCCCGATCGCGTGTGCCTCCGTTTCTTCCTGCCAGAGACTGAGACCAACCCGCCGGGGATCCCCCACTCCTCCTTCGGACTTTGCCTCTCCCCCATCCTTCGTCCGCCCCTTTAGCCGCCAGAGCCCCACCTCCTGTCAACGCTCAGGGGGGACGAGGCTCATCGAGCCGTGCGCCCTTCCACCTTGGACACAGTGCCCCGGCCTCGGTTTGCATGCCCTCTTCGGGACACACGCCACACTCAACCACCCCCACCTCGTGCAGTGTGCACGGTTAACCCCCCTGCTCATTTTGGATTTTTTGAACTTTCAAAATTTTTTGAAAATTTGGATGCTTCAAACTCCGAGCCACCTAGTACCAGTAGTTGTACTTTTTTCATTTGCGACCAGTCAGACAGGCCCTCTTTTGTGTTTTCGGCCTTGTTACCATTTGTAAAGCTTTCTTTGAGCCTCCTTTATTTCAATATAATATCTGTTATATATATATATATTATATATATATATATATATATATATATATATATATATATATATATATATATATATATATATACAAAAAAAATATGTATATATATATATATATATATATATATATATACAATAGTTGCTATATAAAAAAAAATAATACTAAATGGCCCAACCACCCCAAGACTTAGCAAAGCACACCAACCCGAGCATTAAAGCCCAGGCTCGGCCCAACTTTCCCCCAAGCCGAGCAGCATGCCCACCCCGCTCAATTTCCCCAGGCCGAGAGTATAACAGAGGAAGGGGACGAAAACCTCACTAACCCTAATACCATGCCACCACCCCAGGCGACCCAAGCCACTGGGCGACCACCCCCGGCCTCGCGCCGACGCGAGGCAGTCGGCGGCGGCAGGTCGGACGTCCGCAGCGCGCCACAGCGGATAGAAGACAGCAGCAACAGTCGCTGCCGACACCATGTTTCAAGTATGATTTCTCCCTCCTCGTTGATTTGTTTCATTAACCGATTTTTTGTATGGATGCACCATATAACCCTCTCCCCAATCCATGAATTAGTTTACGAAGATAAGTAATATATTTGTTGAGAAATCGAACCCAAGATCGACGAAAAACTGCTAAAACAGAACGGTTATTCAGTCCCAAAACCTTGATTTGGAAGGCATATATCTTCCAATCTAGATCGATTCTTCAAAATCTAGTTAAACCTATTTGAAGAAAACCTATAGGGCAACAAAATGTTGTTTACAGATTTTTATTTCATCTATTATACATCAGGATAAACTTCCTTGAAGATCGAGAAAAACCTGTTTTTTAAAACTTTAAAAATAGAAAAATTGTCCGATACGACGTGCGTCCTGCCATTCCGGGCGACGTGGTCGCGAACCGAAAGCATCGAAAGGTGCATAACGGCTTCGTGGTCGTGTGGGCTTTGATGGAATTCAAATTGGTCGCGTGTGCGCGACGAATTTGATGTGTATCCGTCAAAATTCACCGTATCGACCTCTGTGCACGTTTTCCAATTACTTTGTACACGTTCCTCAGATCGAGATGAAACTTGCGCCAACAGGACCGTATCATTTTTCTGGTCCTTTATGCCAAGTTTGGTCTGATTTTGAGACAGTTGATCAGATCGTCGTTTTGCGGGCCCCACGGTCCGATTCAACGGGCGATTTTGTGCACGGCCCACCGGAATCCAAAATTGGACATACCATTGGGTTCGTATCATCAAAACGAATTCGTAGACATATAGTTTGATGACTTTAGAGACTATTGACTGGCACGCTTTTCGGTACAAAGCGGGTCCAACGGCAGACACCGTTTTTGTCCGAAATTACCGTTTTGCCCCTGTGTCTAGAATTGGACTTAAAGACAGGAAATCCTAGCTAATTTGACTATTCTGAGATTGTTGGCATTGTCTGTTTCAGCTTTCGGAGACAGTTGTGATGATTTGGACTTATTTGGCTTACCGGTTGACGGTTTATTGTTGGCTCTTCGTGCTACTACCAGGCAAGTATACCTTGCCTCCCTCTACAGTTTATTTTCATGCTTATAGTACACCTGTTGTAGTATGTTATCTTCAATTACCTTAGTTGTTATAGATTTATTTGATATCACGTTTACCAGTTTATTGTCTTGCTTGTATATCAGTATTTTATGACTTGATAGTGTAGTTATACCAGGCTTGTTTACGTCATGGATCATGCAAGATTGGTCCTTACCTGTGTCATGACTGAGTTGCACCGTGTCTTCACCTGTATCTTGACTGAGTCATGTCTACAAGTATGTATGAGTGAACTGTTATTCCTTTGTCTTTTCCACAACCTGCGAGTCCACACACGGGGCGAGGGTTGTCCGTATGCACCTGCGAGTCCACACACGGGGCGAGGGTGACTTATCTTGAAACTGAACTGTGAGTCCACATTCGGGGTGAGGGTTGGTATTCCATTGATCTTCCAGTAGTTCATTTATGCATACTTGATCCCGTATCCGTGTTCATAGCTACCTGTCAGTAGCCATATGTCAGCCTCATGTCTAGTTCCTGTTTATACCCTGGTTATATTATTGCATGATTAAACTGTTAGATAGGCATGTTTTATGTATCTTGCTAGTCCTCTGGGGACATGATGATCTCTTCAGGTTTAGCGATTGTATGGAGTAGTTAGCAGAGCGGGATGGTAGAGGATTGCGATACACGATACAGGTATTTGCTTGTGATATTTCTTTATTATTCTCTCGTGCTTTATATTCAGTACCATGATATTTTTTGCTTATTTTATAGACTCATATCATTCTTGGAGTCTAATCGGACAATATGATAATGGGCTGCAGACCATGACCCATACTTGTTCAATCTTGTTTATATGATTCCTGTGGATTGAGATATAGTTTAGATTAGACATGATACCCTATTCTGGACAGCTTATACGTACTCGAGTTGGGCTGGAGTCCGCTCGACACGTAGCTGGCTTGCTCACGAGCTCGCGTCCGAAAAGCAGGTGTGGGTCGTGACAAAATGCTTCCTCCGAGGCGTTGTAATTGCATGGTTATGATATTCCAAAAACTATGCAACTTCCCATTTTTTATCTTTATTTAGTGTAATACGAAGTTTCTCATTGCAACCCTCTCTCATGGTTCCTCTAGGTTTCTGTACCTTTGGTCTAGAAGTATTATCTTCCACAACTTTTGAATCAATGGCCTTTAGCTTGTGATGTCCCTCTTTTGAGCAAACATAAGTTTTTGCTATCACTTTTTTTGTTTTCTCATCATAATTAGTGCTAAATTTTCTAACATCAAAAGATGCAGCTTTTGCATATATATGCATAATAAAAATGTTCACCACTTTCTAATGAGTCAAACATGTAATGACCCGCTCCGCACGGTACATTACGATGAGTCGTTGAATCAAAGAGTTGCATTGACCAGAAATATGTATCGTTGCGAATCGATGCAAAGAGTTACATTGATACGAGGAAGGCATCGATGAAGTTTGATACAAGTGTTAAGTTGGCCCGAGGGAAAGCATTGAGTCGATTCAAAGATCCTAAGAAATCAAATCGATGCAACACTCAAGTCCGATTCGAACGAATATTAATTTTAGTTTATTTCGTGTGCATGCTACATATTTACGCTGAAATATAAGAGGTCGACATTTTGCCTTATTTATAATGGTGTCCGCAAAACCAAATCACCGCCTCGCAATGGACTGAGGCATAGGAACGGTAAGCCAAATCGGTCATATAATTCAATGAAGCACGAAGTCCTCGAATGGCTAAGTTAGAAGAGTTGTCTGTCCAACAAAGTTATAAAATTGAGCTGCATCGGCTTGGCGAAACGACAAGGTATATCGACTAAGGTGGGAGGACTTTGACTCTTCTTTTCTACTCCTTCATGCCTAAGTAAAATGTATTGTTGTATGCTAAAGTTAACCTATCGAGACCACGGGCGTGCCATCGATCGAAAGATGAACGTAGTGCGTGCGAACACTAAATAGAACAATCAAAATGAAACGTGCATCAAATGCACGAGTCGCTATTGAACATCGAAACACCGCAACGACGAGCGCCTTGGTGCACAAGCCAAAAGAACATAGGATAACTGTATCGATGAGTACCTCGGCACACAAGTCATTCATGCCCCCGTACACGAGTTAGTATGCTAGAATATTAGAAGACTATATCGGTATGAGTGCCTCGGTGCACGAGCTATAGAACATTGAATACCCTATCGAGACGTGCCTCAATTGCATGAGTTGGAGGGAAGGAACATAAGTCTAACGCATTAAACACTAAGACGTAGAACATGGAAATACTGAATCGAGGCATGCATCGAATGCACAACACAAGGAATAACGAATAACTATATCAAAGCACGCGTACGTGCACAAGACTTATGAAAGATGGCTTCGTTACGAAGAAGAGAACAATTGTGGCATGAATGTGACAGAACTTTCGAATGTGGCAAGGTGTATTCGAAATGTTTATAACTTTCGGGGCGTTCGTTGATGAATATTGAGTTGGGCGTTGTGCCAATGGAAATAAAGATAGGCGAATTGGTTGGTTGTATGACTTTGACGCGTTACATGGTCACAGACAACTTGTACACAAATTTTATCCCTCGAACGTGGTAGAATGGTTGCCGGAACCCATTCGATCTAGAAAGGAAATTTGAGGTGGGTATTGTGTGGGGTATTTCAATCTGTTAGGCTTGCAACCTACCATTGAAATAGAGCATCACAAATACCGGTATTGTTCGGGAGGAGTCCTTTAAGGCATGGAATTAGCACCCCAGGATAAAGTAGTCACCGTTCGTACCTTGATGTCCATTATGGTGTTAACTCTAGTGACCTTCATACAGTTAAGCAAGGACGGATTGAAAGTGCAGGCACACAGAGATCCTGCACAATGATTACTTATATCATGATAGAGAAGGATGGTAGTGTAGAAGCATGAAAAAGGAGGGATATTACTTTTAATTCTACATCAGAAAGGAGAAGAAGAGAGGTCTCATTCCACTCTATATATAGAGCCCTCTTGCCTCCTTTGAAAAGGGCACCAAAATAAATAAATAAAAGGGAGCCCGTTATCCAGGGAGCCCGTTCGAGCCAGAAAAAGTTACAGCAGTTCTTCTCTTCGTCTGGATTGGCTGTAAGTTCTTCACTCGCTGTCGTAGCGAGGATAATTTGGACTCTGAGTATTATACACCCCAGCGGGCTGGTACGAAGAAGTCCAAGGCAGCACGGGCCATGCGCTTCAAACGTGCTATGCCGGCGGCAAACCAGAAGCATGCGCTCACAATCATGCGCACTGCTGATGGTAAGCTATACAAAGTTGACTCAGGTGCTTCTGTGCCAGAAAAGAGCCGACCCTCAAAGTCCTTGTCTCACTTTGGCACATCTGCTGCATTCACAACCAAGTCCAGCACGGCAAACTCTGTGGTCTTGAACTCCTACGCCTACTTTGGCTGTGCGTCTGAGGCTGGTTCAAGTGACTATAAATATTGTAACCCAACTACTGATCTGAGTGCATATTTTGCGTTGGATCAGGGGGCGTAGCATTCACTTGACCACCCCGGTGCTTGGCCTTGCCATGCGCCTGATGGGGGTGTAAAGGTGGCACTCTCACTTGACCACCCCGGTACTTGGACTTGTCATGCGCTTGATGGGGGTGTGAAGGTGGCACTCTTCTCTAACGATTTGCGTAATGTGATCATTCAAAAATGCCGATCAGGAGAGCCGACGACAAGCATAATATGCCCCTCACTGGGCACACTTGTGCTACGGTCGCCATCAACTGCTACTGTCGCAAGACAGTGGCTCCACCACCGAGGCAGTCTGTGTTCCAGCAGTTGTAACATGTTGTGCATGTCTCCCAGCGTATCACTCCGCCCCGTCAGAGTGAATCACTTCCTTGTCAACGCACAGGCACATCTACCAGCCTGGGGCTCTTCCATCATCAAGCCTAAACCATGCATTCAGCTTGGCACTCGATGTTATACCAACAAGCAGCTCGAACATAAACTGCTATGTCTATTCCAACTCGGCGAATCTCAGTCTTCTGAAGGAGTTTACCGTCAAAGCTTCTTCGAACAAAGAGAACCATCATCCACAGTACAACGTCTTGCCAAGGAGGAGGATCGGTCGAATCCATCTTCGTCGAGAAGTCAAAGGAGAGACAACAAAACTCTCTCAAACTGTTGCTATTCATAGGCCAGGGCAAATCAAACCCATGCGCCAAGTGGCAACCTTCCCGAAGTCAGTGTAATGAACTTAAACTCAACAGACGGACCAATGAAGATGTGCCACGCAACAGATGCGCCTATCAGCACCAAGCACCCCGCATGGATGCGCCCAACAAAACACAGATCCATGCGTCTTGGTGAACACGGACCTATGCGCTTAAGTGGAGCACAAATCGATGCACCCACTCGAAGGCTCGTCACCCACCAAATAATTAATGCTCAAGTGACAGAGTTGGCAGCACGCCCCCCGAGGACTAGACAGTTAGCAGCTTTTCAGAAGACGAAGCATCGCTGACGTCAGCATCATCATTACTTTCCTCCAGCGGTTACAAGCCACGTGGCCGCCTAACTATTTTGCATGCACCTCCGCAGCTGTGCACCCAAATCTCTGCATGCGCCTCAAAAGCCATGCACCTCAAACTTTTTTCTGATCCCTAAAGACAGAGGTCAAGTCACTACTGAAGTCCCGCATGCGCCTCAAAAGCCATGCGCCCAGACTGGTTCGTGACTTCTAAAGGTTACAAGCCAAAGTCTCCTCATGCGCCCAATCCTAGGCGCATCCTGCCAGATTACCCTCCACCAAATCTGAGATCTTTGATCTACGGATACACGCCATATGTCTTTTGACTCAGTTCAGCCGATGAAAGGGGTACTAATCACCCAAGATCTTAGCAACCGAAAGATCTTCTCCATTGCTACGTGTCAGCTCTGCTACAGCCCACAAATGCAACAAGAAGAGTTCAACTCCTCAATCTGAGTACGCCGCCCATGCGCCTCTATCAGCAATCACCACGTGGCATCCCCACAAACAGGCGTATCCTACATATGCACGTATGAGCAGCCAACCTGCTACTTATAAATAGAAGGATTATTCTTTCTCACACACAGAGACAGATATACACACAGTTTGTCAGAGATCAAGACGCACAGTCAACCAAAGCATCAGAGTTTTACTCCCAGAGATCAGAAGAGACACTCAACGTCTTCTTCCTCTCCGTAAGCTCCGGCACCCAGAGCAACTCAGACCTTCAGAGAATCGAGAACCGTCGTCAGATCGTCAACGGAGTCAACACATTACCACTCGCTCCATCGACACAGGGACCCAGATAAACAAAAGTATTCTCCTAGGACTATATCTAAGTCCTACATTGTAACACTGTTCTGTTTGTAATTGAAATTGCAATCAAAGTAATTTAATGGCAAACAAGCTGGAGACTCTGCTGGGGACCTCTTTCTCCTCCACCGAGAAAGCTGTGTCGCAATCCGACGACGTGAATGTGGGCTCCTCCCATAAGATGCTGGTCATACGCCTCAATCAAAAGGCGTATGAGGAGTTCATCTTTGAGGCAGCGCAAGTCCTTCGAAGCGGCTGCCAAAGCCGAAGAAGACTTGCCAAGTCTGGGTACGCAAGGTCGAGGCCCCTGGCACCACCACTGAAGGGGATGCGCCGATGCAGTCCACCCTTCTCGCTGACGACCTCAGCAGCCAGGATATACCCACCGGTGCAGCGCATCTCTCGGGAAAGCGTGGTGCTGACCACATTCCCTAGCCATCTCCTTCTAAGACAAGGAAGATGCGTCGGCGGAGCAAGGGTACAGCTAATGCCTTGCGCATAACCTCTGATGCGCCACATAAGGCCTCTGTCTTTGACAGACTCACTCACTGTCGTGGCGAGAAAAATTTGGACTCTGAGTACTATACACCCCATCGGGCTGGTACGAAGAAGTCCAAAGCAATATGGGCCATGCGCCTCAAACGTGCTATACCAGCAGCAAACCAGAAGCATGCACTCGGAATCATGCACGCTGCTGATGGTAAGTTATATAAGGTCGACTGGGGTGCTTCTGCGCCAGAAACGAGTCGACCTTCAAAGTCCTTGTCTCACTTGGGCGCATCTGCTACGTTCGCAACCAAGTCGAGCAAGGCAAACCCTGTGGTCTTGAACTCCCGCACCTCCATTGGTTGTGCGTCTGAGGTTCATTCAAGTCACTTTAAATGTTATTCCCCCACTACTGATCTGAGCATATGTTTTGCGTTGAATCAGGGGGCGCAACATTCACTTGACCACCCCAGCGCTTGGCCTTGCCATGCGCATGATGAGGGTGCGAAGGTGGCACTCTCCTCCAACGATCTGCGTAACGTGATCACTCACAAATGTCAATTAGGAGAGTCGACTGACAAGCACAATGTGCCCCTCACAGGGCATGTAATGATCCGCTCCGCCGTAGCGGAATGTCGATTCAAACGGCAAGTGCAACTACTCAAACGAGCTGTTGACCCGAAGAGTTGGCATCGACCAGATGAAGAATCGATGTAAGGATTACATTGTCCCGTCAAGATGAATCCAGACTTAGACTTTCAAAGGCGCACTCGGAGTGTCGCTCGGCCGATACAAACATCGCTAAGGTGGGTGGCTCCAATGAACCCGTCTTTGCTTAGCCTAGACACATAATAATATGGACACTATTGCTAGAATCGCTAGGCGATAATACCGTGCATGCTAATTAATGACTCAACGCACCTAGCTAAGGGAATAATCCCATCTTGTATGCTTGTATAGAATATGGAAAATAATATAGAAAATGTGAGATCTCTCGCACCGTGCTCCACGCTCGTGCTAAGACACAAGCTTACGTTTATGTTCCTTATATGTTCAACAATAAAACAATGAATGGGTTACAACAATGGAATGGGAAGACTATCAACATAGTCATTCCGAGTAGAGTATAGCAACATTGAAAGACTATGGGACTGATGGGTCGCCAAGACGACTCCCGCACGGAAAGTTGCATAATGAATGAATGAATCAACGAATAAATGAATGAATGAATGAATCAATGAACGAACGAACAAGTGAAAGAAAGAAAGAAATAAAGAAAGAAAGAATGAAAGATAAGAAGGAAAGAATGGTTAGCGACAGGTGTGACGGGCACGTGCAACGGAGCTCGCTACCTGCGCTGCACGGACGCCAACCTGGTCGATAACGCATTAAGGCTAAGGGTTAGCCTACGGCACAGAGACAGCCGTTAAGTTAAAATGACAAATAAAACGAAATGGTCGTGGACACCTCCATCGTATACGGGGGAGAGGAGAAATAAGGGATTCCAGCGGCCTGACGTAAGGTATAGGATTGGGACCGGCCTAGGCAGAATCAAAGAAAAATGGCTTACTGTCCAGGCCTGAGTGCGGGCTTGGCCCCCAGGGGACGTAAGGTCGGGTATTTCAAAAGACTATCAGGGTGTACCAAACCGCACGTCATGATAGGTGAGAAATTACCAAGGGGAAACATGTCCAAATTGGCTTATGATGCCAGCGACCGATACATATGGATTAAGTTGGCTTTGCTGGTGGCAATCCACGTGCAAGTCCTTGCATTAAAATCAAAGTAGTCTAAGTTAACTAAATGAAGTGCCTTCTGAACAGGCTTGAATAAAACACACTAGATAATCGAGAGTACTTCGACAAAGAAGTTAGAAAATACGCCTGCGACGTGCTAGGACCCGAGGCAGGGACACGCCCTTGATATTGAAAGTTCACATGAATCACGTTATGTTATTTCCTATGAATTATTGACTAACTTGGTTTACTTTGGACAGAAAAGGCCGGACGGTAAGTATGGGTAAGTCGTGCATGTATTTCCATGCAACACATTGAATTTGGCAACACGAGATAGGTTATGAAATATGCATGAAACTGATCCTAAGGCAAGATTAGAAAGACAATGAATGATAGACGGTGCACGAAAGTAAATAGAACGTGTTTGGTAATGATAGCATTGTGGGAGAGCTAGCCTCCCCACCAGTGTATAATAATGTACTGATAACCCCACAGTCTGCTTGCAGGATGCAGGAGACGTCGTCGGGCGCGGAGCTTCCCTCGAACGTGCTAAGGCGTGGAGCTATCTCTGGAGCCTTGGAGCGTTGCAAGGAGCTGGAGCACCATATACAGGACATAATGTATCGGAACATCGCCATGAATCATTCCATGTTGTAAGCCACTTGGCACGCCTTTTATGTTTCAGAGAGAGAGCTTGAGCGATTTGTAATATTGGCCTAGCGCCGCTTGTAAACTTATTGAATATCAATAAAGAGTTGAATTCGCTTCAATTTGTGTTCATTTTACTTTCTGCTGTAAATGGGGACACACTGTGCGACTCTGTGGCCTAGCTCGAATCGGCCATTTCTGGACATAGCCTTGCACGGGCGTAACCTAGGCCAGTGCAGCATCACGCCTTAGCGAGGACGATCGCTCCTACGGGAGCGGGGCATGACAGATTGGTATCAGAGCACGGCTTTACGTCCTTGGACTTCATTTCGATTCTTTCAGTTTTGAAAGCTCGTTTTGAAACAAAAGAAGTGTACGCTCTCTCTCGTTGTGCCTTGGGATATTTCATAAAATAAGTCTAATATTTTCAAAAGCTCGTATAAGTACTCGATTGAACGGGATCGATAGGCAAAGGCCTTTGTGCCAAACCGCGACGGATTCGAGTTGGAAGGAACGCATGCTAAAAAGTTAGCAAACGTAAGGCGTGCTTGAATAACCTTACGCTGATAATAGCGAACGAGTACGCGAGACTGAAGTATAGTTCGAACGGGATAGTTATGCACGCATGCCTTTTGGCTAAGTTGTGCCGCGTGTCGCGTACCTCGACTTTTTGGTGCAATCGAGTTGCGAGCGATATCAAGTACCGCTCGATCGGGAACGAAGCTACACTTAGAGTGTATATCGATATGAACGCTATCAAACTAACGCTTAGGCATGTATGGAAGATTGATTTGGATTTTGAGGAACGGGCGAACGCGCGATTGAACATATTAAAAGGGAATCGAATGATCATTTAAGGATTTGTAGAATGACTTGACCCGAGTGGTGTATGTGATAGCTTCAGAAAAGAATAAGAATGAGTATCGACGACTAGTCGAGTGGCTCGAACCCTGAGTGGTGTATGGACGTTATAGAAATTGTTTGAGCGAGAGATAAAAGGATTTACGGATAGAACGAGTATGTCGACAAGCGATGATATCGTGCAAAGCCTTAGAATGAGTAACGCTTAGTTGGTTTCGACTTCGAGAGTCTCAAACGAGATATCATTCGGACGAATTAAAAATGCGTAGTACAAATCATGAAACGAATGGAGGTCTTGGTCGAGGAAACATAGAAGATCGTGCATACGATTTTGAATTTAGTTGAATGGATTGAAACTTGAATTCAGGTGAATTACTCATGGACGAGATCGAGAATAGCACGGTCGAAAGATAGCGTGCATAGAAAATGTTGATTTGAAGATACGAGAATGACTAAGGAATTGAAATTGATGTTGCTCGATGAAGAGTTAGCACGCGATAATGTGAATTGAGAAAATTAAGTTGCACGACTTGGAATTCGTTACAGAAGAAAGATCGTCAGGTTATGTACATCATCGATGGCATTGAGGCGTATCAAAGATCGATGTACGATAACTCGAGGGTACTCTGATTCGATGAATGATGATCATGTTAAAAGTTATTATTTTGAAGGATGCTATGTTGGAAATGAATGTTTGGAATGAGGAAGGAAAGTGACTTGATTGTTCGGTGATAACCACAACGACAACGATCTTGTCTTACGCGAGCGCAACTCCAGCCTCGCACATGCGTCACGTCGGATTTGGGACGATCATTCCGCGTGAGCGTTGGCATGGTAATTCATGTCCAACGGGAATGGTCGAACTCAAAATATCATGACATGGAAATTTTGATTACTTTGACTTGTGGTTTGAAGCGAAGATGAATTCGAGGATTGTTAGGACTTGCGATTAAAGAATGAGAAAACTTGAGAATTGAGTAGACCCAATCCGCGTATGAAAAATGAGCAAGTCTAGACGCAACGCTAGAGTTACGTCCTGATGAGGACGATTATTCTGCGAAAATGTTGACATGGTGATTCATGTCCGCCATGGATAATCATACTTGTGTGAGATCGGGGCGCGACATATTGCAAGATTAGACGACCTTGTGATCGACTATGTGAATTGGATAGGTGAACTGTATCAAAACATACTTGAAGAGATAAACAACGATAATTGCTAGTACGGACGCATGATATTAACATATCGAGAATTTGGTTGAGGATAACCTATCATAGGATGACTTTCCTAACGAGCTCGGACTTGGAACGGAGAATGTATTGAGGCGAATAGGGTGAACGCTGCTTGATGTTTAGAAGTTTGAGCAAAACAAACTTGGGTAGAAACTCCCGTACAAACGAACAAATGGTTTGACCATAGGATTTGGGGCGAGCATCGTGCAACGACCTTGCACGATGAGCCACAGACTTGACTTGTACCTATGACCTTGTGAGCTGACCTAGCGGATAGGCGGATGACCCTATGTTGAGTGATTGAACCTGTGCGATTGACATTACAATATCGTCTGGACGGACGATAGACTTGGAGCAATAAGACTTAGAGTAGGACGGGGAACTGGGAGTGTACGTGAACGACGACGAGATTGTCCCCAAACGAATGGAATGATCGGAATGGATGATGCGCAAGTAAAGTTGGGATAACTATTTGAATCGTTGATAGGAAGAAATACTTGATGATGGTGCAATACTTGGTCTTGAATCGGACAAAAATTACTTAGACTTGGTCGACCCCGCTAAGAAGAAATCATACTGATTTCGTAGACAAGAACACTTGAGAAGCGAATCGAATCATCTCGAGGACCGAGATAAACGATAGTGAGATGCACATGAATTCGATTATAAATCGAAGTTAGTGAAACGATCGGCAATTCGAAACTATCACGAGTAGCTTGTCCGACTTTGCTAGTCGCTAAGCTTGGTTGAAATGTACGTATTCGGGGGATGCCTTGAATGCGTGCACGATCCAAACCTCAGCGATATGATGAACTCGAATGCAGCTGCAAGTGGGTGTTGAGATGTACATGAACGAATGAGTGAGTTGCCTCAGCTTACGTCTCTCGTATTTAATAAATTACAATACACCTCGTACGGACATTTCAGTCCCATGACACGTCGAAATAGCAACCAAGTCGAAGAAACGCTTGAATTGAATAAGTACCATCAACTCTAAAATGAATAAAAAGTTACTCAATAAAATCGACCAAACGTATGCAGATACGGAACTTGGAAAGGTATCGAGTATAGTCGATGCCATCGAACGGTAAAGCCATTCGATAGAAATTGTCTAAGATACGTACACGACATGAGTTAAGGAACGGTAGGATGACCTGCACTCAGGAAGTCTCGAGGACGAGACTTGTTTTGAGTGGTGTATTATGTAATGACCCGCTCCACCCTAGTGGAACGCCGATTCAAACGGCAAGTGCAACGACTCAAACGAGCCGTCGACCCGAAGAGTTGGCATCGACCAGAAGAAGAATCGATGCAAGGCTTACATTGGCCCGTCAAGATGAATCCAGACTTAGACTTTCAAAGGCGCACTCGGAGTGTCGCTCGGCCGATGCGAACATCGCTAAGGTGGATGGCTCCGATGAACCCGTCTTTGCTTAGCCTAGACACATAACAATATGGATACTATTGCTAGAATCGCTAGGCGATAATACCGCGCATGCTAATTAATGACTCAACGCACCTAGCTAAGGGAATAATCACATCTTGTATGCTTGTATAGAATATGGAAAAGAACATAGAAAATGTGAGATCTCTCGTACCGCACTCCACGCTCGTGCTAAGACACAAGCTTACGTTTATGTTCCTTATACGTTCAACAATGAAACAATGAATGGGTTACAACAATAGAACGGGAAGACTATCAACATAGTCGTTCCGAGTAGAGTATAGCAACATTGAAAGACTATGGGACCGATGGATCGCCAAGGCGACTCCCGCACGGGAAGTTGCATAATGAATGAATGAATCAACGAATAAATGAATCAATGAATCAATGAACGAACAAACAAGTGAAAGAAAGAAAGAATAAAAGATAAGACGGAAAGAATGGTTAGCGACAGGTGTGACGGGCACGTGCAACGGGGCTCGCTACCCGTGCTGTATGGACGCCAACCTGGTCGATAACGCATTAAGGCTAAGGGTTAGCCTACGGCGCAGAGACAGCCGTTAAGTTAAAATGACAAATAAAACGAAATGGTCGTGTACACCTCCATCGTATACGGGGGAGAGGAGAAATAAGAGATTCCAGCGGCCTGACGCAAGGTGTAGGATCGGGACCGGCCTAGGCGGAATAAAAAAAATGGCTTACTGTCCAGGCCTGAGTGCGGGCTTGGCCATCAGGAGACGTAAGGCCGGATATTTCAAAAGACTATCAGGGTGTACCAAGCCGTACGCCATGATAGGTAAGAAATTACCAAGGGGAAAATTGTCCAAATTGGCTTGTGATGCCAGCGACCGATGTATATAGATTAAGTAGGCTTTGCTGGTGGCAATCCACGTGCAAGTCCTTGTATTGAAATCAAAGTAGTCTAAGTTAACTAAATGAAGTGGCTTCTGAACAGGCTTGAATATAACACACCAGATAATCGAGAGTACTTCAGCAAAGAAGTTAGAAAATACACCTACGACGTGCTAGGACCCGAGGCAGGGACACGCCCTTGACAGTGAAAGTTCATATGAATCACGTTAAGTTATTTCCTATAAATTATTGACTAACTTGGTTTACTTTGGACATGAAAGGCCGGACGGTAAGTATGGGTAAGTCGTGCATGTATTTCCATGTAACACATTAAATTTGGCAACACGAGATAGGTTATGAAATATACATGAAACTGATCCTAAGGCAAGATTAGAAAGACAATGAATGATAGAGGTGCACGAAAGTAAATAGAACGTGTTTGGTAATGATAGCATTGTGGGAGAGCTAGCCTCCCCACCAGTGCATAACAATATACTGATAACCCCACAGTCTGCTTGCAGGATGCAGGAGACGTCGTCGGGCGCGGAGCTTCCCTCGAACGTGCTAAGGCACGGAGCTATCTCTGGAGCCTTGGAGCGTTGCAAGGAGCTGGAGCAGCATATACATGACATAATGTATCAAAACATCGCCATGAATCATTTCATGTTGTAAGCTACTTGGCACGCCTTTTATGTTTCAGAGAGAGAGAGCTTGAGCGATTTGTAATATTGGCCTAGCGTCGCTTGTAATCTTCTTGAATATCATTAAAGAGTTGAATTCACTTCAATTTGTGTTCATTTTACTTTCCGTAGCAAATGGGGACACTCTGTGCGACTCTGTGGCCTAGCTCGAATTAGCCATTTCTGGACATAGCCTTGCACGGGCGCAACCTAGGCCCGTACGGCATCACGACTTAGAGAGGACGATCACTCCTACAGGAGCGGGGCGTGACATGGCACACCTGTGTTGTAGTCACCATTAA
Source organism: Iris pallida (assembly GCA_029216955.1). NCBI lineage: Eukaryota > Viridiplantae > Streptophyta > Magnoliopsida > Asparagales > Iridaceae > Iris > Iris pallida. The sequence goes on along the minus strand of JANAVB010008638.1, from coordinate 8,334 downwards.
CTGTTGTTGCAAGACAGCAGTCCCACCATCAAGACTGTCGGTGTTCCAGCGGCTGCAATCATCAACTCCTCTCCAACATCGCCTTGGAAAGAAGGTGTCAACTGAAGAGAAGACAGAACTACGGGTTGCTTCTTGCAACGTAGTCTCCAACTCTCCATCAATTCGGAAGGCGACTGGTAGCTCCTCGACTTTGTCCTCATCCAAGAGCCAGCCGAAGAAGACCAAGACAACTGTCCCATCCTCAGGAGTGTTTGAGGGCACTCGGGGGAGAAAGAAGATCTCAGAGGAAGCTGGGGGTAGCCAAGCCCCTGTAGATCTTCATCCAGGAGACGAAGTCAGCCTCCCGGATATAGCTGGGGGTAGCCAAGCCCCTGTAGATCTTTATCCTGGAGATAAAGTCAGCCTTCCGGATATAGCTGGAGGTAATCTAGCCCCTGTGGATCTGCGTCTCGAAGACGAAGAAGTCCTCTAAGACAGAACTGGGGGTAGTCAGGCCCTTGCTGATACTTCTCTCGAAAATGAAAGTATCCTCCTGTCACTACTATATTTCTAGTTTGAGGGTATTTTTGTCATTTTTGGGGTTATTTGAATTTATTAGAATCTATTTGAATTTATGGAAATTTTTAGGATTTATTTTAGAATTGTTTGAATGAAGGTTGACTAGGTTGACTTTGACTAGCTTTGACTTGGTAGACTTACCTAGGAGCTAACCCTAGTTGAGTTTGGACTTGGTTAGGACATGCAACCCTAGTTAGACTAGAGTTGACCTATGGTTTAGTCATTTAAACCCAAGTTAGAATAGAAGGCATTTAGACTCAAGTCATGACTTGTGATTTTGAAACATTGATTAATAACTTGGCACATAGGAGCCCATAGAAGCCCACAAGCCCAATACCATGTAAACCCTAACCCTAATTGCCATGGTCGGCCACATGATCCCCCCCCTATTTAATGCTCCTCAAAGTTGGGGCTAGCCTCTATTAGGAATTTGTACAAGTTTTAGAAAGAGGTAAGTCTCCATCTTATTAATTCCTAGAAAATCTATTTCAGTTCCTTTTCCACCCAAACTAAATTGCAATAGGTTCTAATTTTATTGTACTTGCTGTTGTTATTGAGTAATTTCAGAGTTTGGACAATTTAGAGAAGTTTGGCTATCAAGAGGAACACCTCTCTGTGGAGTTTTTTGAAGGATTTGACACCTATAGGTAAATTCTATTACTCACCATAGAATGCTGATTTTATTGCATATCTAGGAAGCGCTAGGCCTAACCTAACTGTAGGACTAGCTAACCCTAGATTTCGTATCCTTTTCGTGTCCCATTTGGACACGTATCAGTCCTATTATACAAGTGTTTGGTGAAATGCCCCAAAGGGCATTTCGAGTTATTTTTAGGAAACTATTTGAATAGAAAATAAGATTTTAATGTTGCTTATGGGTTTCTTGTGTCCTGGGGTGATTTTTGTGTTGTGTCGTGTCACCACGGACACGGGAACACGCTGACACGTGCGCACGTGCACGGGTACTGTAGCTACCCTGCTACTCGGGTGCAATTGCCTGCAGGACACGACACCAGGATACGCGACACTTGACACACACTATGGGGCACTGACTGACACCACGTGTGTCAAGTCCTAGGGCCTCTCGTGTCGTGTCCGACACGCACGAGGCCGTGCATTAGGTTTTGTACTGAATCGACTGATGTCGATTTCCTAGCGCTGATACGCGTGTCGTATCGCGCACACAGCGTGTCGTGGACACTTATCAGGGTGTACTAGACCTAGCCCTAGTCCTACTCGATACTAGGACATGACCACAAGATCTGTGTCATGTCGTGTCGTGTGCACGAGCACTGGAAACACGTGCACGAGGATTGGTCATGTGTTGCATTGTTTCGTGTTTAATTTGTTTGGACACATTTGTGTCCACTTGAGTGGACACAAACACATTGCTAGACACGTACTCTACTAGTATTTTCATTACCAACCATTGTATTTGCATTTTAGCTTAATTTCGATGTCGATTTCACATTTACCCTAATAATCCTGAAACTATGTATCAGTCCCCATTTTCCTGTGTTTCCAGATTTTAAATTGTGAACTTTGACATCAATTTAACCTATCTAATACTGTTAATTGCGTGGATTAAAACCCTAAGATGGTACACCTATATGTTTTCTAATTGTGTGTCAAATTTGGGATGATTTGGGACTGTTTGGAGCTCAAAATCTAGAGTTTAGTTTTGAGACTGAAAAACTGGGTTTTGGGTTCTGTTTTGAACTGGAATGCAATATTGGGTTCCCTTCCAATCCTTGTAACTGAGTTTGTGTTCCTTAATGGACTGAATTAAATGGTTCTTCAATGTAAAAATCTGGGAGTATTGATATGGACTGAGAAATGTTGGGTGATATTTGATTGTTTCCTTCATAATGTAAACTGTGAACTGATTTCCTTCATTTCCCTTCCCTGTTTGCATTAGCCACTGTTTACCATTCCTAAATTGCTCACTGTTTTATTGAATTCAGGATTTCATACTGTTTTATTGATTTCAGGATATCACACTTGTGTACACTGTTTTCAAGTTCACCCTCATACCACATATACCACACTGTTTTCAGGATACCATATCACACACCAGTGTCTCACTCATATGCACTACACTTTCCCTTCACACCCACACTTGAACACATACCCTTTCATTCCTATTCTCTATGTATGAGTACATATATATATGTATATATAATGAGATGTACATATGTGTATCCTATAATAAGGTGTGTGCCTACTTTTATATATATTTTAGATATAAACATGTTGTGTGGTATACATATAGTAGCCTATATGTTATGTGTAGGCTATATTATATTATATAGCTATATCAATATGTGTATTATTTTAGATATAGATAATATCATGTGGTCATGTGATTTATGGTTTGGCTTATAGGCATGATATAGCCTATGGCCTATGTGTGTGTCTGCTTGACTAGTGAGCCTAGATTGGACTTGTATAGCCTTGTTAGACCTAGAATAGACTAGTTTGACTTAGGTTTGACTTGGTTGACCTAATTTGACTTCTAGGGTTGACCGGAGTTAACCAAGAGTTGACTTTGGCCTAGATTGACCTAGATTCATGTAGAATGCATTGTAGTGCATCTTATTACCATTTTGGACTTGTTGTAAATTGTGCTGTTCTAATAGGAGTCAGACACCACTCCTCGGACAATACTTTCATCTTGGACATTCAGATAGCAGGCGAGTATATTCTCTTATCATTTCATATCCTGCTTAGAATTATTTTCCTGTATTAAATTACTTTACTTGATACTATCACGTTGGTCACACGGATTAGTACTATATGGATCCCTTCTTGAGATGTTATCCCTTCAGGGAGCATCGGGTACTTCATGTTCTATGCGTTTCACTTACATGGCGTATCGCTATGCTTCATTGGTTCATCGATTACTTGTGACATGTACTTTCATGATCACAGTGTCTTCCTTGAATCCTTATCCCATTTATTGGGTCTCCTAGAATCTCCTAGAATCCCCATTTATGGGACATCCATGTATCACCCTTCGGGGGCCTTTACATGGAATCATAACATAACCTGGTTGGATCCTTGTGTATTGATTGGGGGTACGGAGGAGTAGAAGTAGACATGTGAATATTATCCAAGTAGTGTAGCATCAGAATCTTTCCATAGTGTAGCATCAGAATCTCCTATGCCATTTACATGTCTATATTGTACTCTGACTCACTAGTCACTGTTAGTCTCTATTTATAGTTGATATTTCTATTACAGCTTTCTCTCTCTGTTTACATACTGCATTTCTTTCAGTACATGTATCTTACTTTACTGCATGATTATATTTTCTAACCTGCTATGAACTGTTGAGATATATTGTGCTCGCTCCTGTCCTGACTGGACCTGTTGAAAATATTATAGAGGACGAGGAGGAGGCCTGTGTAGATACCTTCTATGGGGCAGCCCTAGATGACACTTGCGAGCTGGACTCTCAGGAGGACCCAGCTCTAGCTGAGGACATTACCCCTATTGCCCAGACTAGTTTAGTTAGGCCTTATCTTATTTATGTTGTCTTGAGACTGTTTAGCTAGACTTTATTTCTGTCTGGAGATTCTGAGTTGTATATATTCTTTCATATTCAGTAGCTGAGATTGTACTCTGGATATTTGCTGAGATGTTATCTTAGACTATTTTATCATCTGTATTTCCTTGAGTTCACTATCATATCGTGCTTCTTCTTCCTTAGTTGTGATTGAGTTTACTTCTATCATGTCACCCCCATTCGGGGAGTATAAACTGCTTAGTATATTATTGCTAGATGTTGTGACCTAGGACAGCGTTCTACCGTCGACACTGCGGCGTAGGCTGGACGTACCCACGTCTCGTGCCCTTACTCTAGGGTGCGGGTCGTGACACGTTTTTAGTGGTGGCCCATGCAGGTCTAGACTAGAAGTGTAGTGGTATTCGAACTAGAGTATCACTACGGCCTGCAGTAGGATATAGGATATTAATTTTTAAGGTACTCAATCACATTAGGAAAAATTCTTTTATTGCCATCTAAATCCTTATTGTCAGCTGATCCTTTTGAATTTTAATTGTCCGCCTTTGTTATATCGCTTCTTTCTCGGAAATTGATACTCTTGTTTATCTATCTTCAGGATTGTAGAGACTCGGTCGCAGCATACCATTCATGGGGATGCTATAGAGGGGACTGCTACCTCTCAGCCAGTACAGCAGGGCCACGGGACTGCAGCTCCTGCCACCTCTGCTCGTATTGAGACTTCGGCAGCAGCAGCAGGGGGTATGCCTCCACCGGCTCGGAGGCAGGACCCAGTCATCGCAGAGATGCCCTTCCAGCAGTCGCCGCCTACAGGATACGTGGATACGGCACAGATGTTCGCATACTTCCAGCAGTTCATGGACCGACAGCAGGCCCGACAGGACAGGGGCATGGAGTTGGCCCTTACGACGGTTGCAGCTCGACTAGTGGTCCATCAGCCAAGGACACCAGGGATAGAGCAGTTCCAGAAGATGAGCCCCAGAGACTTCCTGGGGACAGAGGGGATCCTATATTCTGATGAGTGGATCGAGCATATAGAGGAGATCTTCCGCCTGGCCCGAATACCGGCAGATCTCCAGATCGAGGCAGCAGCTAGCCGGATACGAGATCTTACTCGTACCTGGTATCAGTCGGACCCCAGGGTGGGGGTAGCTGGGCAGACCTGGGAGGAGTTCAAGGGCTTCTTCAAGAAGTAGTTCTTTCCAGATTCAGCGCTCATAGCCTTGGAGTCGCAGTTCGAGAGCCTAGTCCAGGGGAGCCTTTCAGTGGAGGAGTACGCTGGGGAGTTCGGCCGTCTCGGCAGGATCGTAGAGGGCTTGAGCGGGACGGCGAAGGCCCAAAGGTTCCGGAAGGGTCTGGTCAAGGAGGTCAAGTCCTTGACCAAGGGCAACAGGGATGCCACGTTCGAGGAGATCTTGACAGGAGCCTTATTGGCTGAGGATGATCTTGAGCTTAGGCTCAAGAGGGGGCGAGACCCAGTTGGGGAAAGTAGAAGCGGAGGCCAGGCCAAGAGGCCCCATTTTCAGCACCAGCAGCAGAGGCAGTTCCAGCCGCAGCCGATCCAGCAGAGGCCAGTTCACCAGCAGCAGCAGCCGAGACAGTACCAGCAGGGTCAGAGACAGGGCATTACTTGTGCCTACTGCAAGAAGCCTGGGCATGTCTTCAATGAGTGTCGGAAGAGGCTGGGCCAGTGCCTAGTGTGTGGCTCAGCAGACCACCAGATGAGGGAGTGTCGCATGGAACGAGCAGCTCAGGAGGCAGCAGTCAGAGCTCCAGCAGGCCAGCAGAGGGGACCAGTCCTGCCGATACAGCAGCAGAGGTTCGTTCAGAACCAGCAGCAGGCCAGGGGAGGCCAGCAGGGGCTAGCTTTCGCCATGGCGGCTAGAGATGCAGAGGTGATAGGAGAGCTGATCGCAGGTTCGATCCTTCTCGACTCCAGTCCCGCTTTTGTATTATTCGATTCCGGTGCTTCGCATAGCTTCATATCGGTATCTTTTGCTATTAGACACGATATCATAGCTGAATCGTTGCCTAGGACTTACAAGATCACGACCGGGGGTGGCATTATCCTCATGAGTAATGTTTGTAAGGGTCGGAGTGTAGTTTTGGGAGGCCGTGAGTTGGAGGTGAGCCTGCTCGTAATGCCATTGCCGAACTACGATATAGTACTCGGCATGGATTGGTTGAGCAGGCCCCATGCCAGCATTGATTGCAGAGGGGGTAGAGTTCTCTTCAGAGCGCTAGGGGAGCCAGAGTTCGAGTACTCCAGACGTCAGGCAGAGCAGAGCAGCGGAGTTTTCTGTGGAGTCTCGGTTGAGGAGCAGGCGATTCCACACCCCTTGATAGCAGAGTATATGGATGTTTTCCCAGAGGAGTTGCCTGGATTGTTACCAGACAGAGACATTGAGTTCTTGATAGACTTGGTTCCAGGAGCGGAACCCATCTCTCAGCATGTCTATCGAGTGAACAATAGTGAGTTGGTGGAGCTGAAGAAGCAAGTAGATGAGCTGCAGGACAAGGGCTTCATTCGCTCGAGTTCGTCGCCATGGGGTGCACCAGTGTTGTTTATACCGAAGAAGGATGGGTCAGTACGGATGTGTAATGACTATAGGGCACTCAACAACCTCACGATCAAGAACAAATACCCACTGCCGCGGATCGACGATCTATTTGACCAGTTGAGCGGAGCCCGGGTATTTTCCAAAATTGATCTGAGGTCGGGATATCACCAGGTGAAGGTGAAGGGGGAGGATATTCCCATGACCGCTTTTAGGACGCGGTACAGGCAGTTTGAGTTTTTGGTTATGCCGTTTGGGCTAACCAATGCACCAGCAGTATTTATGAACCTGATGAACAAGGTGTTCCACCAGTACCTGGATCAGTTTGTGGTGGTGTTAATTGACGACATCTTGATATATTCCAAGACTGAGGAGGAGCACGAGGAGTATTTGAGGATAATGCTGGAGACTCTCAGGAAGGAGCATCTTTACGGGAAGCTCTCCAAGTGTGAGTTTTTCTTGGACCGGGTGGACTTTTTGGGGCATGTGGTGACTGGAGATGGTATCTCAGTTGACCCCAAGAAGATTGTAGCTGTTGAGGCATGGGCAGCGCCGACTTCAGTTGCAGAAATCAGGAGTTTCCTAGGGCTGGCAGGATATTATCGGAGATTTATGCAGGATTTCTCCCGGGTTGCAGAACCGTTGACTCGGTTGACCCGGAAGGATGCTGAGTATGTTTGGTCAGAGGAGTGTCAGACAGCTTTTGATGAGTTGAAGAAGCGGCTTACGACAGCTCCGATTCTGACATTGCCTTCAGGATCAGGTGGATTCACTATTTATAGTGACGCTTCAGGGAAGGGGCTGGGTTGTGTCTTACAGCAGCATGGAAAGGTGATTGCCTATGCTTCCAGGCAGTTGCATCCCCATGAGAAGAACTACCCTACCCACGACCTGGAGCTTACAGTAGTGATATTTGCTCTGAAGTTGTGGAAGCACTATCTGTATGGGGAGAGGGTGGAGATTTTTACAGATCACAAGAGCTTAAAGTATGTGTTCACTCAGAAGGAGCTGAACATGAGGCAGCGCAGATGGCTAGAGTTGATGAAGGACTTTGACATCCTACTTCAGTATCACCCAGGGAAGGCCAACGTGGTTGTCGATGCCTTGAGTAGGTATCCGACAGCCATGTGTTTGACCATGGACCGTCACTTGCTTGCTGATTTGGAGAGCCTGGGGATTGAGGTGATCGTGCCCGGAGTACAGATGCAGATGTGGGGCATACAGATTCAGTCAGACTTGGTGGAGAGGATCAAGTCGGCATAGTTTGAGGACGTTGCTCTGCGGTGTCTCCGAGAGCAGGTTCGAACAGGATTGCTGGATGGTGAGTTTTCTCTTACAGAGGATGGTGCCTTGAGGCATGGTTCCAGGTTATGTGTGCCCAGCGGAGATCTCAGAGAGCATATTATGCAGGAGGACCACAGATCTCAGTACTCTATACACCCTGGTGCCAACAAGATGTATCGAGATCTGAGGGGGCATGTTTGGTGGTCCGGGATGAAGCGGGAGGTGGCTCGCTTCGTGGCTAGGTGTTTGGTCTGTCAGTAGGTCAAGGCAGAGAGGCAGAGGCCCGGTGGATTGTTGCAGCCGCTGCCCATTCCCGAGTAAAAATGGGAGCATATCACTATGGACTTCGTATCAGGATTGCCACGTATACCAGGAGGAAAAGACGCGATTTGGGTCATCGTTGACAGG